>JAWZYT010003772.1:62500-105000 GCA_034508575.1 Petrolisthes manimaculis | reverse complement strand
GTCAATCCTCTACTAGTCCTGTACCAGTTATAAATACAGGCAATTGTACACATCACACAGTACACAAGGAACAGGAGAATATGCCTTGTCAATCCTCTAGTCCTGTACCAGTTATAAGTACAGGCAATTGTACACATCACACAGTACACAAGGAACAGGAGAATATGAATCAGGGTGTCCCGTATATCATCATCTTGCAAAGGCATATGTTATTATTGCCGATGTTGGTCAAGGTGATGTACCGACCCACAAGATTCACTGTAAAAGAGAAAAGGTTAATTAAGGGGATGTGGGAATATGGGGACAGACTTCAATATTGTTTCTTACATACCTTCAACTCTTCGTCTATCGAATGGTACCATCTGGAGGGCTGTACGATGTTTAGTTAGGGAGATATGGCGAGTTGAAGTGACCATGTATACGCGCGAATCAGCAGCGTGTCTGACTGTACACGCGAGATTGACTTGACCGCGGCTAGAGTGCCCAGTTGCCCCCGAAAAATCTTATTTACTCACTCGTATTACTACTATTGTGTATCGTATGTCATGATTACAACACTAAAAATAGTATGAACACTTGTAGGAATATATCATCGTGTCACTGTCACATAGAAAATTATAAACAAACTGATTTGTACCGTAGGAAACACGTATATTTACCATCACTCTCCCCAGCCTGGGTGTGTTTGTGGTGTTATTTTTTTATTACTACCATTATGATCTATACACTAAAAAATAATTTGTAACCTTCTAAGAATATCATGGTGTCACTGTCACGTACAAATATTCACTACGGTATTTTCTTACAATCGTTAGAGCACAAATTCGGACAAGGGCAAATACTTAAGAATAGCCCAGCCATCGTGGGGTCCCAGAATCAACTGAGTGGATAGCGGATCGATATTGTGAGTGTGTTTAATAGCCCACTGACAAGAAAAATCAGCCCTACATAGCCGTAAATGGCGCTAAATAGCTATGACGGTATAACACGTCAGCCGGACTCAACCGTTTGACGGTCTATCACATCAGCCGGACTGCAGGGGTTAAGGGGGAAGTTTTGTGTTTGGTAAATCTGGAGCAACTGAATCCTCCAAACAATCCCAAGCAACAGAACACCATTATATTACATATCACGAGTGTACTGTGACATCGAGATAACACATTTGATTAAGAACTTAGGAAATATCACTTACCATCAAATTTCTTGTAGGGAAGGGGACCGTAGCTTTTATCATCAAAGATAAACAGAGTATCAGTTGTATCTCCATTGTTGCCGATCTGTACAAAGTAGTGGCTTCAGTATTGGTTTAAGGGGGTACGGGAATAGTGGGGACAGGCTTGGGGGGGGATTAAGGGGGGCGTGGGAGTAGAGGGACAGGTTTGAAGGGAGTTAGGGGTGTGTGGGAGTAGAGGGACAGGTTTGAGGAAAGTTTGGGGGGTATAGGGGGGTGCGGGAATAAGGGGATAGGCTGGGGGGGGTGTTAAGGGGGTGCGGGAATAGGGTACAGGCTTTCTACCCACCCCAAGCCTGTCCCCTTATTCCTGCACCCCCCAGTCCCCTCCCCCAAGCCTGTCCCCAACTCCCGCACCCCCTTAAAATGAAAGATAACGATGGAGATGGCAGGAGGTGTTGATATCATAATTATAAGCTATTAATTAATATCATAAACAAACTGTATACAAACATGTTACCCTGAAGATCTTGTAAACTTCGTCAGTAAGTTGTGACAGAAAATGTTGTCGTGTTCTTGAAAACAGAGCAACGCAGAATAAATAATTATATTGTAATCTGATATAGGGCCTAACACAATCTCTTGATCTGATCCCTTCCTTGTCACAACATTGGCAAAGAGTTACAGCTTCTATATTGATGAGCTTTGCATTAGGAAATTGAAAAATAGAAATCCTGTGATAAAGAGTATGAAAATCTTCAAGATTCCCAGGTATTTTTGTTTGAATAGGGAAATTGTTCTCGAGATAATCTATAAACTACGTTGTTATGAACTAAGTTGTGTTATCATCATGTTTATATATATATATATATATATAAGATCTCCGAGGGAAAATGTCTCTTCAAATTGTTAATATATGAGAGGAGAGGAACAATATTTCTTTGAACACAAATGATCGGAAATAATATAATAATCACAGTCGCAACTGACATATATAATATATCTTGAATTTTATAGGATACTACTTTGAACACAAAATTAATGATCGGAAATATAATAATAATCACAGTCGCAACTCACATAAATGTAGAAATTGGAGGACAGATGCTCAAATATCAGACTTCCGCGGTAATACATGAGAGTTGTGATGGTGCGAGGAGCTCCGAGGTCCACTTGTACCTTCTGATTATTATCGTTAAAAGTACAGGGGCAGTCAGTCATTTCGGGCCAGCAATGCACCGCTCCTGTCTCTCCAATCTAACCAGCAGCCACCACCACCACCACCATGGATATAGATACAATAGATGAGGCACAGGATAAGGAGAGTAAATTGTAGCAGCATCATGTACACTCGTGATACGTAATCCCTGACCAGAGACGAACGGCAGGCACCAGACACACACACACACATATCCTACATTCGAACTCAGTCTCTATATGTGTACTGCTGGGTGGGCAAATGAGCAATACCAGATGATTCGAAGCTTTCTGCTCCTCACACTCTGGTCAGAAATTATGTATCACGAGTGTACACACATAGATAAAAATTCGTTATAAAAGGGAGGTGGTATGTTATTTATTATACGAGACCTTTGAGGAGTTAAAGTTACACATTAATGCAGTGTAGAAAGAATGTGTGGATAAAGATTGGCAAGGGTTTGTTGGAGTAGGATTGTTAAACTATGGGGATGTGAAAAGATGAAAGTACTAAGGAAAGGTTGTCCCATTATGGTTATGCCAGTCTTCAGGAAACACGTGCTTAATTAATTAAGCTATTCTTATCTATTCTAAAATGTTCTATGGAGAAGTATTCAAAATTCATTTGATTATCCTGACCATAAGACCCTGCCTGCATGGTGTACCATCTAGAGAATGACAGCAACTGGTTTTCATTTTTGGAAAATCCTGCATTATGGAAAGAACATACGGTTTATTGGGATGACATTATCTGGTGGTATTTTAATGTTACCTGAATCTACTAAAATATAACTTAACTGTTTCAAATGTTATATTCAGTATGTCAACATGATAATCAGGTACTATAATATAATAACACATGTTTTTACTGACCAGTGATGTGTCATATACTGGGTGTCCAGAAAGATCAGAGGTGGGGGTCACGGCTTGCACGTACGAGACCAAGTTCTGTCCTGGTTCTATTATGTCTAGTATGTTACGGTAGACAACAGTGCCAACGGTGTCAGAAGGTGTCCCAAGCATTAACCTCACTGTAAATAGCTTGCAGAAATCGCCTGTCCATCACATGAAAAAAATTCCTTGTTTTAAAGTGTGACTGTGATGAAAATATGATTGTAAAGGGTAGGTTTGTTGAGGTTATGCAAAATGTTGTGGAGATGTGGTTGTAAAGGATAGATTTGCAAAAGTTTGTAAAGAGAAGACAAGTGATTAATTGGGATTTGCAGTGCTGTGGGAAGGTACAAAAGCGTCGGTTCATTACCGATTACACTTGTATATAATATAATGATAATGGATGATGATGATACAGGTAAAAGTAAGGAAACTAGCTGAGAACCTCATATTATTTCTTTAGTGTGGTCGTAGAAATCAGTGAATATGGATCTGTTCCAGAATACCATAATAATACTTGTTGCCAAAGACGAGGCCCCCGGGCGCCTCTTGTAGATTGATGTTAGAATTCATAACCGAGTGTATAAAAAAATGAACAACAAACCTTCAACAGATGCGAAGATGCAGGCTGGGTATTTATCACAGACACCAATACAGATGAACATTGGATTGTGGAGTTTGGCTGCACCAAGAGGATACAACGTGGATGGACATGAGGCGAAGACTGAGTCGGATAGGTCCACTATTATCTGCAGTGTGACCAGATTTCTTGAGCGGGAATTTGCTAGACAGCAATTGAAATTATGCTAGATTGGCAAAAATTATGCTAAATCTTTTGTTGCTCTTCATACGTTTGGTTTCTGCTGTATTTTATTGTTAATATAATATTATTTCTAGGTTATTAACTGTATACAGTATGCACTCATATAATTATGAACAATTCTTGCAAAGAACATTAAAATTATAATCACATTCTGAAAGTTTATTTTACAATTATTTGTGCAACATACATCCACTAGTAGATTGAAACTCTAATACAGTACAAGTACAATGTTTTCAATGTTACCTGTAGAAAATAATAATGCAATTTAATTTGTGAATTGAGTTTGCAAGTTATGGCCGGTTATGGGTTCCTATTTTTCATACATTTTTTAACTAAATTTTTGAAGCAGCAGCAGCACACGTCCACCCTTCTTCAACGCCTGTGATTTCCTGCTCTAGTTAGAGCTTCGTTAAAACTTCAACGTATATGGACTGTTTCACAATTCCCATTAATCATGGTACACTAAATTAAACATGTAGGTTTATTCTGGCCTTTAATCCAGAAACTACCGTTAACCACAAGTGATAAGTTATAATTAGGTTAGAAATTGCTCTAAGCTCATTAAATTATGCTAAAAATATGCTAGATTTGATACTATGCTAAATGTTATGCTAAACACACAATTTTCAGGAAAACTGTGCTAAATTTAGCATGATAATGGTAAATCTGGTCACCCTGATTATCTGGTATAAGAGTCAGTGATGTCTTTATCATTAAAGGTTACATGTAGGTATTATGAAGCAGATCCTTGTTAATGTTTCGAACCATATTATGTATTCATTCATCACTTTAACATATTAGAAATAACGCATATTTAATATTTATAATTAATAAATCACGAAGTTGAGGTACCGGTAGCATATTTCCACTTTCTGGTAGAATATAAACATAGGGGAAACAACAACCAATCAGAGCCCGTGGATCCCAGTAATGACGTCATAGAAAGTATTGCCAGCTAAATGCCCCGAAAACACCTCTGCATTCTGCAATTTCAGATTTCACGGGTTTTACAGAATATCTATATTAGTATTAAACGTATGTATTTAGTATACATCACTAATTTAACACATTATTTTCAAATGAGACTCATTCAATAAATATTCCTGTAGTTTTTTTATGCGATGTCTATTGGTAATGATGAGCTCTGTTCATTAATTCCATCTCACAAGGTCGATAATAATTTCATTAGTTTTATATAATACTAGCAACATTGGGAAACTTTTATGTTATTAAATGCATATCACATATAATAATGTATATATATATGTTTTGTACCAAATTGTATGAAGTACTGTACACATAATACAAGATTCGAGTGTTAAATCTAATGGTTTGTGACCCTGTTCTATGTTCCCCTTAGATTGTTTACGTTCTTCCTATAATAGACTAGTTTTAAGTGGTGATTGTATTTTGACGTAATTATATTATGATTTTGAAGTAATCATATTACGATTGTGATGGATTTGCCTTAAAATTATACCTAGTAGAGAGGGATGAATGAATGAATGCGAGTAGGCCTCGCATAAGTTACCTTATTTTACTAGACATTTTTCAGTACAGTTATTACAGTATCAAATGTAGTATACTGTACTACCACCTGGCTATTGCTAGGTGCTGAAAAATGGTCTTATTCAATAGTGAGCAATTGACCATAAAAATTATACTGTAATACATAACCTAACCTGGATCATTGCAAAGTTTAGACCTAACCTTATTAAAGCTGTGCTGTATATCCTAAACAAAATGTTGTCTCATAAGTAGGTCTTGTATTACTTGATTACCCTCTTGGAGAAGGGGAAATGGGTATAAAAAAACTACAGGAATATTTATTGAATGAGTCTCATTTGAAAATAATGTGTTAAATTAGTGATGTATACTAAATACATACGTTTAATACTAATATAGATATTCTTTAAAACCAGTGAAATCTGAAATTGCAGAATGCAGAGGTGTTTTCGGGGTATTTAGCTGGCAATACTTTCTATGACGTCATTACTGGGATCCACGGGCTCTGATTGGTTGTTGTTTCCCCTATGTTTATATTCTACCAGAAAGTGGAAATATGCGTACCGGTATAGAAAAAACTAAAATAAAAAACTAAAAGAACTGACCCTTTGGTATATGTTAGTCGTAGGAGATGAAACAGTAAAGTGGAGACAATTGAGAAGGATAAGGAACACCAGGGTAGTAGATCCTCGCTGCTGTCTCTTTAACCACAACATTGGTTTTCGCCTCCCCATCATCATCATCGTCGTCTGCTTTGAATCTCTGTCCTCCAGAATACAACCACGCCTCTCCACTCCTGTGTCAATCTAAGCACGTCGAGGTGGGGAAAAAGTGACAAGTTATCAATCGTATATATTATAAAATCCCTCAGCCACAGAGAGAGAAAAAAGTGACAAGTTATCAATCGTATATACAGCTAACGCTAAAGAAATCGTCGCACTCGAACAAATTACGACTGTTTCTAACGCCTTGTCTTTATTCTGGATTATCAACCTTACAAGCTAATTAATGCAACAAAAAACACCTATTAGGTAACTTTTGGTTTCATTTTCTATGGTTGAGTTTTAATTTGTGTTATTAGTAAGGGTCAGTGAGGCCTACAGTGAGGGTGCTTTGGGATACACTACTCCCCCCTCCCTCTCCCGATATTAGTTGGCCAATATTACTCCGCAGGCATTTTTTTTATTACGCTGCAAAATGTGTCCTATTAAGCTGACCATGGAGGAAAAGAACCAGGCGATGGTATTAGCCAGGCAAAATCCCCAATATCCAATGTTGACTGTTGGGTAGTGAAGATAAGGAAACTGTGGCCTGAGGATGATGATTATTGTAAAAAATTGGCTGCCGGTATTGCTAAAACGTATCAAAGCTGTGTTAAAAGTTTATGGAAAAATGACGAAATACTAATAATCCTTCATGCCATAAAAAAAAATTGTTTCATTCAACCTAAAAAACTTTATAAGGTTAGTAAATCATCCGTGGTTACGGATTTCGGCTGGTGCGACGATTTCTTTTGCGTTAGTTGTATTATAAAATCCCTCAGCCACAAAGAGAGAGAAAAAAGTGACAAGTTATCAATCGCATTTATTATAAAATCCCTCAGCCACAAAGAGAGAGAACAATGTGAAGGTTAATCTATAGTCATTATTGGACAGTCATAACAGTAACCATCAGCACTATCTACTATAGATTGTTAACATACCTTTGTCCTGCACGTGTTAGTCTCGTAAATGCTGGATAAAGAATGAGGACAGTTTACACCCTCACCGTTTATCGGGTTGTGCGTGTCAAGGTGTGTGTGTGTGTGTGTGTGTGTGTGTGTGCGTGCCATGTATATACTTACCCTCCCTTGGAATATATTATTATAGTGGAATCCTGTCAGAACCATAAAGAGAAGTGGAAAGAAGAAGGTGATGACAATACCTGACCATGTTTGGTGGGTGTATTTATTTATTACATTATTAAAGTACCATCATCCTTGCATTCTTTTGTATATGCTAAGTGGTTGCGGGAGTAGGGGACAGACAGGCTGGGGGGGGGGGGGGGGGCTGGGGGGGTGCGGGAATAGGAGGATATGCTTGGGGTGGATAGAAAGCCTTGTCGCCTGTTCCCGCACCCCCTAACCCCCCCCCAAGTCTGTCCCCCAACTCCCAACCCCCTAACCCCCCCAAGCTTGTCCCCCTATTCCCGCACCCCCTTAAATCAAAACCAAATAACTAACGCAATGCAATTTCCTTAAGGGGGAAGTTTTGTGTTCGTAATTCTGGAGCAACTGAATACTCCAATCTATTCCAAGCAACAGAACACTATTATATTTGCACGTCTGGTCCTGTTTCCTAGCATACTTTGGAGGAATCAAGGCACTCCAATCTACCAAAAAAAAAAAATATTACCACTTTGTCTTGGAAATACAGTATTACCATCAAACCATAGTAGCTCTTTGTTCATTACTTTGCTTTAAAAAAAAATAATGGCTCTAAAAGCTTTACATTTCCTTGTCACTTTACTATATTCATGAATTGGATGGGCTACATACCGGTATATATATTTATAGAGAGAGAGAGAGTAAGTGCCACTCATGTCGTTTCTACATAAAGTTATTCTTCCTACCATCTTATTCATGCACTTTGATTGAACCCTTCCAGTCATGGGTCTGAACTATACTGTAAAAGCTCTGGCCCCTATTTTTTTTTAATATATACCCAAGCCATTCATTCCCTTTCAATTCTTGCACTGTCCCTCCATTCCTTGCTGTCCCACCTCTCTATCTTCTCCCCTTCTTCAATTCTTCTTATTTCCCTATATTCCTTCTGTTTCCTTCATATGCTGTCCCACCTTTCTATCTCCTCCTTTCCCCTTTCATTTCTTCTACATTCTCTCTATTCCTTCATTTGCTTTCCCACCTCTATTATCTTCTCCCCTTCTTCAATTCTTCTATTGTGTCTCTTTTATTTTTGTTACCTTTCAATGTTTCTACTTTCTCTTCATTCCTTCTGTTCCCTTCGTGTTTGCTGTCCATTCTCCCTCGTATTAAGGGATCTTCTATTTTCCTTTTCGTATCATTTCTGCCTCACTTTGTTATTGTATTTTATTTTTCTACATCACCATCGTTGAGTCAGAGAAGTCAATAAATAAAGAACACTCGTGTATTTTATTGCACTTGGAAACACTGGAATCGTTTTATGAACAACAATAATTATTCCCCAGAATATCAACTTTACGTCCACCAAGGAAATTATTATTTTAGTTAATTTGTTGGTTTTGTCTGTTTGACTTAGCAAGGTTTCGCAAAACAAAATATATATATATAAAATTACCGCTAAACTAAAAAAAAAAAAAAAGTTGATATTCTGGGGAAGAATTATTGTTGTTCATAAAACGATTCCAGTGTTTCCAAGTGCAATAAAATACACGAGTGTTCTTTATTTATTGACCTCTCTGACTCAACGATGGTGATGTAGAAAGATAAAATACAACAAACAAAGTGAGGCAGAAATGATACGCTTTAAGGCGTTGATATATCTTTAAGGGTTAACCCATTCATTAGGTCTGACACAACTGTTGTGCCCAAGGTATTATTTACTTCTCATTCTGAAACACAGGCACAGAGCTCTTCTACAGTCTTCCAGATATTGGTTTATTTACTAATTGTACTTTTATCATTAGTCTTGTAAGTCTGGGATAGATAGGAACAATTATTTCTAAAAAAAAGAAAAGAAAAAAATATATATATATATTGTGATGCAGTACGATAACTGCGGCTTTTGGCAGTCAGGTGCCGATCGGTGAAATTGTGAATAAACAATATTCAGTTAACATCATGAGGCAGCGGGAGGCGGTAACGTACATCGAGTTTAGATGAATTTTTCGGCATCAAAGGAGAGAGAGAGAGAGAGAGAGGTGAGACAAGTGTGTCATGTTACTGGATGTTTTCTCAATGTATGGAGAAATTATTACGAGAGATATTGAGGCAATAGAGGGTATATCATATAAGGATCAGAGGGAAGAACATCATATATATATATATATATATATATATATATATATATATATATATATATATATATATATATATATATATATATATTTAGCGTAATCTTTATTCACCGTGTAGAATATACATTATGAGCGAAGTTGCCTGTGGCAAAGTTTTTAGGGTAGTTATAATAAAGATTATACTACGATCTTCATCCTTGATACTATTTCCTCCTCTCGGATATATAGTAAATCTCTGATGTGAACGAGGATAAGGGTACCTCGGTAAGAAAGTGACAAGAGATGGTGATCATCTTCCAGAGATCAGGAGAAGAATTGCACTTGGTTGGACAGCCTTTAGTAAAGTCCAAAACATCATTCGAAACCGAAGAGCAAGCATGTGTAACACACCAATTTATTTTTACTTTAGTAAACAGCACTTGGGTTGGAGAGTGTAGCAATATGAATTTTTGCATTAATATGATATTATGAATTTTGCATTTTGCATTAATTAAAACAAATTTAACTTCTTCATTAAACTTTTGATAAAGCTACAAATTACTGTAGGTATTTCTAAGGCTATTTTTTTCTAAAGACACACAACAGTGCATTATTGCATAAAATGAAACCATGATCTGGAAACCAAGAACAATATACACATCATTAAAATTATCGTGAATAACTTGACAAACATTATTAGTGACTGACTAATCACAAAATACATAAGGTATAGTTTCCAGCACTTATAACTGGCACATTCAGCGTTGTCAATCCTCTACTAGTCCTGTACCAGTTATAAGTGTAGGCAATTGTACACATCACACAGTACACAAGGAACAGGAGAATATGAATCAGGGTGTCCCGTATATCATCATCTTGCAAAGGCATATGTTTTTAGTGCCGATGTTGGTCAAGGTGATGTACCGACCCACAAGATTCACTGTAAAAGAGAAAAGGTTAATTAAGGGGATGTGGGAATATGGGGACAGGCTTGGGGGGTGTTTTGGGGGTGCAGGAGTAAGGGGACATGCTTGGGGTTTTTTGGGGGGGTGCAGGAGTAGGGGGACAGGCTTCGGGGCGGGGTTAGGGGAATGCAGGAATAGGGCGACAGGCTTTCAATCCACCCCAAGCCTGTCCCCCTATTCCTGTACCTCCCGGTTCCCCCCCAAGCCTGTCCCCTCCTCCCACACCCCCTTAATTATTAATACAAGCCAACTGTTGTAATGTGTGTGTGTGTGTGTGTGTGTTAGAGAAAACATGCGACACCTTACCAGTATAGTCTTAACCCCTGCAGCCTGGGGCCCCCCTCCCTGCCTCAACATTTCTATCCTGTCGCTAGCGTTAAAATTCCTCGATTTCCCCTATATTCACAACGGTCTCACTCGTAACCTATATAGTGTACTGACTTCAATATTGTTTCTTACATACCTTCAACTCTTCGTCTATCGAATGGTACCATCTGGAGGGCTGTACGATGTTTAGTTAGGGAGATATGGCGAGTTGAAGTGACCATGTATACGCGCGAATCAGCAGCGTGTCTGACTGTACACGCGAGATTGACTTGACCGCGGCTAGAGTGCCCAGTTGCCCCCGAAAAAACCTTATTTACTCACTCGTATTACTACTATTGTGTATCGTATGTCATGATTACAACACTAAAAATAGTATGAACACTTGTAGGAATATATCATCGTGTAACTGTCACATAGAAAATTATAAACAAACTGATTTGTACCGTAGGAAACACGTATATTTACCATCACTCTCCCCAGCCTGGGTGCGTTTGTGGTGTTATTTTCTTATTACTACCATTATGATCTATACACTAAAAAATAATTTGTAACCTTCTAAGAATATCATGGTGTCACTGTCACGTACAAATATTCACTACGGTATTTTCTTACAATCGTTAGAGCACAAATTCGGATAAGGGCAAATACTTAAGAATAGCCCAGCCATCGTGGGGTCCCAGAATCAACTGAGTGGATAGCGGATCGATATTGTGAGTGTGTTTAATAGCCCACTGACAAGAAAAACCAGCCCTACATAGCCGTAAATGGCGCTAAATAGCTATTACGGTATAACACGTCAGCCGGACTCAACCGTTTGACGGTCTATCACATCAGCCGGACTGCAGGGGTTAAGGGGGAAGTTTTGTGTTTGGTAAATCTGGAGCAACTGAATCCTCCAAACAATCCCAAGCAACAGAACACCATTATATTACATATCACGAGTGTACTGTGACATCGAGATAACACATTTGATTAAGAACTTAGGAAATATCACTTACCATCAAATTTCTTGTAGGGAAGGGAACCGTAGCTTTTATCATCAAAGATAAACAGAGTATCAGTTGTATCTCCATTGTTGCCGATCTGTACCAAGTAGTGGCTTCAGTATTGGTTTAAGGGGGTGCGGGAATAGTGGGGACAGGCTTGGGAGGGGATTAAGGGGGGCGTGGGAGTAGAGGGACAGGTTTAAAGGGAGTTAGGGGTGTGTGGGAGTAGAGGGACAGGTTTGAGGAAAGTTTGGGGGGTATAGGGGGGTGCGGGAATAAGGGGATAGGCTGGGGGGGGGGGGGTTAAGGGGGTGCGGGAATAGGGTACAGGCTTTCTACCCACCCCAAGCCTGTCCCCTTATTCCTGCACCCCCAAGCCTGTCCCCAACTCCCGCACCCCCTTAAGATGAAAGATAACGATGGAGATGGCAGGAGGTGTTGATATCATAATTATAAGCTATTAATTAATAACATAAACAAAATGTATACAAACATGTTACCCTGAAGATCTTGTAAACTTCGTCAGTAAGTTGTGACAGAAAATGTTGTCGTGTTCTTGAAAACAGAGCAACGCAGAATAAATAAATATATTGTAATCTGATATAGGGCCTAACACAATCTCTTGATCTGATCCCTTCCTTGTCACAACATTGGCAAAGAGTTACAGCTTCTATATTGATGAGCTTTGCATTAGGAAATTGAAAAATAGAAATCCTGTGATAAAGAGTATGAAAATTTTCAAGATTCCCAGGTATTTTTGTTTGAATAGGGAAATTGTTCTCGAGATAATCTATAAACTACGTTGTTATGAACTAAGTTGTGTTATCATCATGTTTATATATATATATATATATATATATATATATATATATATATATATATATATATATATATATATATATATATATATATATATATATATATATATATATATATATATATATATATATATATATATATATATATAAGATCTCCGAGGGAAAATGTCTCTTCAAATTGTTATTATATGAGAGGAGAGGAACAATATTTCTTTGAACACAAATGATCGGAAATAATATAATAATCACAGTCGCAACTGACATATATAATATATCTTGAATTTTATAGGATACTACTTTGAACACAAAATTAATGATCGGAAATATAATAATAATCACAGTCGCAACTCACATAAATATAGAAATTGTAGGACAGATGCTCAAATATCTGAATGACGCGGTAATACATGAGAGTTGTGATGGTGCGAGGAGCTCCGAGGTCCACTTGTACCTTCTGATTATTATCGTTAATAGTACAGAAGCAGTCAAACATTCCGGGCCAGCAATGCACCGCTCCTGTCTCTCCAATCTAACCAGCAGCCACCACCACCACCACCATGGATATAGATACAATAGATGAGGCATAGGATAAGGAGAGTAAATTGTAGCAGCATCATGTACACTCGTGATACTTAATCCTGACCAGAGACGGACGGCAGGCACCACACACACACACACATATCCTACATTCGAACTCAGTCTCTATATGTGTACTGCTGGGTGGGCAAATGAGCAATACCAGGCGATTCGAAGCTTTCTGCTCCTCACACTCTGGTCAGAAATTATGTATCACGAGTGTACACACATAGATAAAAATTCGTTATAAAAGGGAGGTGGTATGGTATTTATTATACGAGACCTTTGAGGAGTTAAAGTTACACATTAATGCAGTGTAGAAAGAATGTGTGGATAAAGATTGGCAAGGGTTTGTTGGAGTAGGATTGTAAAACTATGGGGATGTGAAAAGATGAAAATACTAAGGAAAGGTTGTCCCATTATGGTTATGCCAGTCTTCAGGAAGCACGTGCTTAATTAATTAAGCTATTCTTATCTATTCTAAAATGTTCTATGGAGAAGTATTCAAAATTCATTTGATTATCCTGACCATAAGACCCTGCCTGCATGGTGTACCATCTAGAGAATGAAAGCAACTGGTTTTCATTTTTGGAAAATCCTGCATTATGGAAAGAACATACGGTTTATTGGGATGACATTATCTGGTGGTATTTTAATGTTACCTGAATCTACTAAAATATAACTTAACTATTTCAAATGTTATATTCAGTATGTCAACATAATAATCAGGTACTATAATATAATAACACATGTTTTTACTGACCAGTGATGTGTCATATACTGGGTGTCCAGTAAAGTCAGTGGTGGAGGTCACGGCTTGCACGTACGAGACCAAATTCTGTCCTGGTTCTATTAAATCTAGTGTGTTACGGTAGACAGCAGTGCCAACGGTGCCAGAAGGTATCCCAAGCATTAACCTCACTGTAAATAGCTTGCAGAAATCGCCTGTCCATCACATGAAAAAGATTCCTTGTTTTAAAATGTGACTGTGATGAAAATATGATTGTAAAGGGTAGGTTTGTTGAGGTTATACAAAATGTTGTGGAGATGTGGTTGTAAAGGATAGATTTGCAAAAGTTTGTAAAGCGAAGACAAGTGATTAATTGGGATTTGCAGTGCTGTGGGAAGGTACAAAAGCGTCGGTTCATTACCGATTACACTTGTATATAATATAATGATGATGGATGATGATGATACAGGTAAAAGTAAGGAAACTAGCTGAGATCCTCATATTTTTTCTTTAGTGTGGTCATAGAAATCAGTGAATATGGATCTGTTCCAGAATACCATAATAATACTTGTTGCCAAAGACGAGGCCCCCGGGCGCCTCTTGTAGGTTGATGTTAGAATTCCATACAAAATATTTATCGTAATTTTGCTAAGAAAAAAAAAGTAGTAGACAAACGTAAACCTAATAAAAAAAACAAATCTTCCTAGTGGGGTAAAAAATACATCATTCATTATAACCGAGTGTATAAAAAAAATGAACAACAAACCTTCAACAGATGCGAAGATGCAGGCTGGGTCTTTATCACAGACACCATTACAGATGAACATTGGATTGTGGAATTTGACTACACCAAGAGGATTCAACGTGGATGGACATGAGGCGAAGACTGTGTCGGATAGGTCCACTATTATCTGGTGTAAGAGTTAGTGATGTCTTCATCATTAAAAGTGTCATGTAGGTATGATGAAGCAGATCCTTGTTAATGTTTCGAACCATATTATGTATTCATTCATCACTTTAACATATTAGAAATAACGCATATTTAATATTTATCTATATACATATATAAAACAGTCCGTCTGTCTGTTTTTCCGTCTGTCTGTCTGTCTGTCTGTTTAGCCGCTATGCACAGCCGCATCGTTTCACCTAGAGTAATAATTTTTACACACGTTTTTTTCCCTGAGACCTGAGGAGTGTCTTGGCCCTATACATTTTTTCTTCTTCAATGATTAACCAATTAAAAACTACTTTTTTCCTTCCCCCACCCCAGATGACAAATGGTGGTCAATTTTGTCATTTTTCAACTTTCATATAGGCAAAAAAAAATCTTACAGAATGAAAGAACTTGAATTTACACACCAGGAACTAAAAACGGGAGCCTTCTAGGTGTAAGCAAAAGTGTATAACAAGAGCATCAAAGTTTTCAAAAAATAGTATCTCCTGAAACAATCAAAGAAAACTGATAGAAAACTACATGCTCTCTCTCTCTCTCTCTCTCTCTCTCTCTCTCTCTCTCTCTCTCTCTCTCTCTCTCTCTCTCTCTCTCTCTCTCTCTCTCTGTACATGTAATCATGTTCTTAGACAGACAGACAGACAGATAGATAGATAGATAGATAGATATAGATAAATAGATATAGATATATATATAGATAGATAGATAGATATAGATAAATAGATAGAGATAGATAAATAGATAGATAGATATAGATATAGATAGAGATAGATAGAGATATAGAGAGAGATATAGAGAGAGATATATATATAGAGAGAGATATAGATAGATATAGATAGATATTGATAGATATAGATAGATATAGATAGAAAATATAGATAGATAGATATAGATAGATAGATAGATAAATAGAGCTAGATAGATAGATATAGATAGATAGATAGTTAGATATAAATAGATCACCCTCCTAATAAGTTCACATACAAATAATTAGAGGAAATTTATTGACAAAACCACATGTAGGATCTTCACCCGGACAACGTCGGGTATCGCTGCTAGTAATTAATAAATCACGAAGTTGAGGTACCGGTATAGAAAAAAATAAAATATATAACTAAAAGAACTGACCCTTTGGTATATGTTAGTCGTAGGAGATGAAACAGTAAAGTGGAGACAATTGAGAAGGAGAAGGAACACCAGGGTAGTAGATCCTCGCTGCTGTCTCTTTAACCACAACATTGGTTTTCGCCTCCCCATCATCATCATCGTCGTCTGCTTTGAATCTCTGTCCCCCAGAATACAACCACGCCTCTCCACTCCTGTGTCAATCTAAGCACGTCGAGGTGGGGAAAAAGTGACAAGTTATCAACTGTATATATTATAAAATCCCTCAGCCACAGAGAGAGAAAAAAGTGACAAGTTATCAATTGTATATATTATAAAATCCCTCAGCCACAGAGAGAGAACAATGTGAAGGTTAATCCATAGTCATTATTGGACAATGATAACAAACTCTTCCGGGCAGTAACCATCAGCACTATCTACTATAGATTGTTAACATACCTTTGTCCTGCACGTGTTAGTCTCGTAAAAGCTGGATAAAGAATGAGGACAGTTTACAAACTCACGGTTTATCGGGTTGTGCGTGTCAAGGTGTGTGTGTGTGTGTGTGTGTGTGTGCGTGTGTGTGTGCGTGTGTGTGCCATGTATATACTTACCCTCCCTTGGAATATATTATTATAATGGAATCCTGCTTGGAATATATTATTATAATGGAATCCTGTCAGAACCATAAAGAGAAGTTCAAAGAAGAAGGTGATGACAATACCTGACCATGTTTGGTGGGTGTATTTATTTATTACATTATTAAAGTACCATCATCCTTGCATTCTTTTGTATAATGCTAAGGAGAGAGAGAGCGAGAGAGAAAGAGAGAGAAATAGAGACAGAAAGAGAAAGAGAGAGAGAGAGGGAAAACCAACATTACATTGTTATCTTAGATCAAAGCCAAATGACTAACTCAATGCAACTTCCTTAAAGGGAGAAGTTTTGTGTTCGTAATTCTGGAGCAACTGAATACTCCAAACTATTCCAAGCAACAGAACACTATAATATTTGCACACGTCTGGTCCTGGGCCCGTAACTATAAAAATACATAAGTATTGCATTTAACTTCGCTTAAGTGCACTTAAAGCTAAGTCAAACACTTAAGTATAATACTTAAGCTGGTACTTAAGTGTACAGTCGCGTGCACCAGTCGGTATCCCCCCTCTTGGCTGGAGCCATGGCCAGAGGAGAGCAGCGAATCGAACAATCCCTCCCTCCAACCCTCATCCACATCCTCTACACGCACCATCTCCACCTTCACCCCCACACCCAACCCAGACCCATTAAGAAAGTTGCTGGTTAGGCGTGATATCACTCACGTATTGATATTAATATTTATGTTAAACATTCACTTGAATTACCAATACCATCCATACCACACCAGAAGGAGCTAATATACAATAATGTGTTAATGTGACATTATGGAGATAACAAATTCATATATAGGTAGTAAAACATACAAACAACCATAAATATAAAAATTTACTGGTTTTAAAATCAGTAAATAATTTACATATGTATCTATCTATATCTCTATCTATCTATCTCTATCTATTAATCTATCTCTATCTATCAATTTCTCTATATATATCTCTCTCTCTCTCTATCTATCTATCTCTCTAAAACTCTATCTAGAGAGAGATAGTGTGTGTGTGTGTGGAAGAGAGAGAGAGAGAGAGAGAGAGAGAGAGAGTGTGTGTGTGTGTGTGTGTGTGTGTGTGTGTGTGTGGAAGAGAGAGAGAGAGAGAGGGTGTGTGTGTGTGTGTGTGTGTGGAAGAGAGAGAGAGAGTGTGGGTGTGGGTGTGGAAGAGAGAGAGAGAGAAAGCACGTGCGTACGCAGATCGTATGAGGTTTTCTGTCATCGTATGAGGTTTTCTTTCATAATATTTCAGGGGATATTATGTTATTTATCTATTTCAGACTTTGACGCTCTTGTTATATACAAATTTGGTCACCTAGGAGGCTCCCGATTTCAGTTCCTGGATGGTAAATTCAAGCTCTTTCATTCTGCAAGAAAAAGATTTGCCTACATGAAAGTTGAAAATTGACAAAATCGACCCCCATTTGTCAGCTGGGGGTGAAAAAAAAAAGAAAAAAAGTCGTTTTTAATTATAGGGCCAAGACACTCTCCTGGTTTTAGCCATAAAACGAATGTAAAAATTATTACTCTAGGTCAAACGATGCGGCTGTGCATAGCGGCTAAACAGACAGAGTGTTTTATATATTAAATAAATGGACTGTAATATATCTTATATTATTGGAATAACACATTCACTGGACATATGTTACGGGCCCAGTTTCCTAGCATACTTTGGAGGAATCAAGGCACTCCAATGTACCAAAAAAAAAAAAAAAAAGAATTACCACTTTAAGCAATTATCTTTGTCTTGGAAATACAGTGTTACCAACTAACCCTGAGTGTAAGTATATTATCTACTCTAGTAGCTCTTTGTACAATACTTTGCTTTAAAGAAAATAGTAGCTTTAAAAGTTGGCATAAAACTTTTACATTTCCGTGTCACTTTACTACATGTATATATATAGAGAGAGAGTAAGTGCCACTCATGTCGTTTCTACATAAAGTAATTCTTCCAACCATCTTATTCATGCACCTTGATTCATGCACCCTATTTTTTTTAATATATACCCAAGCCATTCCCTTTCAATTCTTGCACTGTCCCTCCATTCCTTGCTATCCCACCTCTCTATCTCCTCTCCCCTTTAATTTCTTCTACTTTCCCTCTGTTCCTTCTGTTCCCTTCATTTGCTGTCCCACCTTTCTATCTCCTCCCACCCCCCTTTTTCAATGTTTCTACTTACTCTCTTTTCCTTCTGTCCCACCTCTCTATCTCCTCTTCCCCTCACTTTCATTTCTTCTACTTTATCTCTATTCCTTCTGTTCCTTTCGTGTTTCCTGTCCATTCTCCCTCGTATTAAGGGATCTTCTATTTTCCTTTTCGTATCATTTCTGCCTCACTTTGTTTGTTGTATTTTATCTTTCTACATCACCATCGTTGAGTCAGAGAAGTCAATAAATAAAGAACACTCGTGTATTTTATTGCGCTTGGAAACACTGGAATCGTTTTAAGAACAACAATAATTCTTCCCCAGAATATCAACTTTACGTCCACCAAGGAAATTATTATTTTAGTTCATTTGTCGGTTTTGTCTGTTTGACTTAGCAATGTTTCGCAAATATATATATATATATATATATATATAAATGATTCCTCCAAACTATTCCAGGCAACAAGATGATACTATTATTTGTCTTCATCTGGGTGTGTTTCCTGGCATACTTTGGAGGAATCAAAACGCTCCAATCTTATCAAAAGTATATATTATCCTCTTAATTAACCTCTTGTACAATCATGGTAATAAAACAAAACAGAACCAGAAAAAATAATGCAACTCCTCAATCAATCCAGTTTCAGAAAATCATAATTCGTATTATTGTGTGTATATAAATGTGTGTGTGTGTGTGTGTGTGTGTGTGTGCGTGTGTCATCTCGAAGATATAATGCATAATAAATGTATGCTTTTAGATATCTGGGATCGCGTGCATGTGTGTGTGTGTGTGTGTGTGTGTGTGTGTGTGTGCTCCTTAACTCACTTAAGGGGGGTATACTTCTCTTTTGGTACATTGGAGTGCCATGAATCCTCCAAAGTTTGCTAGGAAACAGGACCAGAAGAGCAAAAATAATGGTCTTGTTTTGCTTGGAATAGTTTGGAGGATTCGGCTACTCCAGATTTACCAACACAAAACTTCCTCCTTAAGAGTATTCGTGTGTGTGTGTGTGTGTGTGTGTGTGTGTGTGTGTGTGTGTGTGTGTGTGTGTGATGGCAAGGTTGAATACAGAATAGTACATTTTATATCTTAAAGGGGTGCTGGAATAGGGGGACAGGCTTGGGGGGGGGTTAGGGGGTGCGGGAATAGGGGTCAGGCTTTCTACCCACCCCAAGTCTGTCCCCCTATTCCTGCACCCCCCACATCCCCCCCCCAAGCCTGTCCCCCTATTCCTGCACCCCCCACATCCTCCCCAACCCTGTCCCCCTATTCCCGCACCCCCCTAGTCCCCCCCCAAGCCTGTCCCCTACTCCCACACCCCCTTAACTAATATGAGTACTTGAAGGGTTTAGGCGACCTTTCGGATCCTAAGCACTCACTCCCATTCCTCTCTTCAGGACAAAACTATTACTGATTATTATTATTTTATTATTATTATTATTATTATTATTATTATTATTATTATTATTATTATCTTCAGGGTAAAAATATTACTGATAATTATTATTTTATTATTATTATTATTATTATTATTATTATTATTATTATTATTATTATTATTATTATTATTTTTATTATTATTATCTTCAGGGCAAAAATATTACTGATTTTTATTATTTATTTATTTATATTGCCTTTAGAACAAGCCCCAACACTCAGGGGAAGTTAGGTTACAGTACTTTATATTAATGGTTGATGAATTGAACTTTTTTTAATTTTTTCTATTTTTTTTTTTTTTTTTTTTTTTTTTTTTTTTAGGACAGTCCCTAACACTCAGGGGAAAGATGCCGCTAAGGGCCATAAAGTAAACTAATACATGGTGGGGTATTAACATGAGTAAATATATGTAAAGAATTACATTGAGGCGGTAATAATTCCTTTTGGGTACTTTGGAGTGCCTTGATTCCTCCAAAGTATGCTAGGAAACAGGACCAGAATAGCAAAAAAGTAATGGTGTTCTGTTGCTTGGAATAGTTTGGAGGATTCAGTTGCTTCACAATTTAATTAACAGTACAAAACAAATTCCCCCTTAATTAATATCGATCGCCTATGTTTGTCATTTGAAAGAGTGGGTCGTGCAGAGGAAATCGTTCTCTGTGATATTCCTGTGAAGAAAACGTTTAAAATAACTATGGGATACTAGAGTAGAGTTGTAATTCACCCACAACAAATAGCACCCGTAAGAAAGTAAGGGAGGAGTAACCTATTATGAGAAATCTGAAGGCTACTGATTCCTCCAAACTATGCCTGGAAACAGAACCCCTCCATATGGAATTATACAGAGGGATGTGTTGTATTGCTGAATTTGGAGGCCTACATTGACTCCAAATTGACCACAAAAGATTGCTTCCCTTAACGCAGACAGAAAAAAGCGGTGGTTGAAAATGCTTGCAAATTGGTAAGTGTCTCGGCGTAACAGTTGTGAGCAGATGAAGGGGAAATACAGCCTCGATCAGTCCCTTTGACCCGGAATATAATCGATTCACTTTTCTGAGTCACAAGGATACTGAGGAATAGAGTGAAGCATAATCACCTTACACCACTTCTGCACCTTTTACTACTTTTGCAACTTTTACTACTTTTGCACCTTTTACTACTTTTGCACCTTTTACTACTTTTGCACCTTTTACTACTTTTGTACCTTTTACTACTTTTGCACCTTTTACTACTTTTACTACTTTTGCACCTTTTACTACTTTTGCACCTTTTACTACTTTTACACCTTTTAACACTGTTTACGTGCAGTGAATGGTCGAGGCATGGTTTCCCCTTCGTCTAGACTCTAGGCTACTCAGAAATGTCCATTCTTTTAGTTCCCTTCCAATAACTCATACTTTTCTACCAGGAGTGAAGAAAAAAACCATGACAGGTATATTAAATCATCTGTGACAATTACCTAGACTTTTTTTATGCATACATAGTTGACTGCTTTATGTAAACTCCGGCCAACATGATTATATTCTCCGTTCTCATACTCTCAATTTATAATCGTACATTATTATTTTTTTCTCATAGATATTCTATCTATCTATCTATCTATCTATTGACAGACGCCTTAATCCCCGAAGGGGTGGCCTCAATGAATTGCCTTGGTCAGTCCGAGGCAAGTCATTGTTTTACTGTTGTTGTCCTATTTTTTTACGGGGGAAGGTCGCAAGCCCAACCGCCCAACCTTTTTAGTCGCCTTTTACGACACGCACAGGATACGTGAGGCATATCATAGATATTCATAATTGGAAAATAGTCATTCGTTGAGATTTGTGAGTTGTCGTGGTTGTGAGTTGTCTGTCGTGGTTGTAAGGTGATGGTGGTGGTATCGATTATTTATTCAGGGCCGTAGATCACCAACTTGCACGAGCAAAAGTTTGCTGTTAAGTAGTTGAGGAAAGTGATGTACTGTGCCACCTGGTTCACTGTGAAGAAGAAGAAAACTGACATATTTATACATACATTGTACACAAACACTGACTTATCAAGGTATATGTTTATGTTATTTAATTTATTCGTGATTACAATCCATTTTCATTAAACCTGGCGAAAATGTACCGGCTCACTCATTGAAAGTTTAGGCACCTTCGATATAAAAGTTATTCAACCATAGAAACATTAATATCAATAATTAATGCACACAGCTATGGGTATCTATTTGTACTAGTTGCACACGCAAGTCCAAGGTTCTATAATTACATAAAAGTGTTATAAGAAAGTCGTCTTTCAAAACATAATCCACATCAATCCTACAAAATCACACAAAGGTTTTACTTATTTTATGTCGCTGGTGGTGATATTTTCGCATGATTTTATGATGCTTTTGTTTATTTCTCTCACTTTCTATTATGTGTTCGGCAGATTGGCACTATAATGGTACAATTGGACACATGATTGGGTGGTACAGCCCAAGTGAAAGATGGTCCATTTCTCTCAATATCAAGTTCCTTAATTAGTGCCAAATGGGAGACATCAGGGGCAGAAGTCAGTATTGAAGATGGTAATAAAAAAGCAAGTACCTGATAATAGACACTGGTTACTCAAATGGGACAAGACAAGTATCTTTCACCTGCTGGGCTGTAAAGTCATGGTCTAATGTACTGCAACACCTTCCAATGAGATGGCTTCGAAAAATGATCCGAAACTATAGCTGTTGGTGTGTGCAATTTTGGTTCATAAAATTAACTCAAATAGCTCGCTTTTATTCACCAGGTTGCAGTACATTAGACCATGACTTTACCACTCATTCATGTGTCCAACTGTACGAGATTGGACCATATAATCTGTTGTGGATGTTGTGGATGCAGACAAGACTAACCTTCATAAGTTTTGAAGGGCAGGCCACCATAGTCTGTCACATCGTGTATAAACAGAGGGTCCACTGTCTCATTACCAGTGGTTCCGATCTGTACACAAAAAAAGGAGAGACCTCAGTTAATTAATAATATATATTTTGAACTTTGAAGCAACTTAATTAAGGGGGTGCGGGAATAAGGGGACAGGCTTCGGGGGGGGGGGTAGGGGGATGCAGGGGGTCTTGGAGGTATCGGGAATAGGGGGGTTTGGGGGGTTGCGGGAATAGGGGGACAGGCTTGGGGTGGGGTAGAAAGCCTGTCCCCAAATTCCCGCACCCCTAACACCCCCCACTGCAAGCCTGTCCCCCTACCCCTTGCATCCCCCAAGTCTGTCCCCTACTCCCGCACCCTCCAAGCCTATCCCCCAAGCCTGTCCCCTTACTCCCACACCTCCCAAGCCTATCCCCCTTACTCCTACAACCCCCAAACCTTTCCCCCTACTCCCGCACCCCCCTAAACCCCCCCTTACTCCCGCACCCCCTAAACCCCCCCTTACTCCCGCACCCCCCTAACCCACCCCCCTCCAAGCCTGTCCCCTTACTCCCGCACCCCCTTAACCCACCCCCCTCCATGCCTGTCCCCTTACTCCCACACGCGCCCCTAATATATGAATTCTTATAATGTTTCCAAGGTTCAACTCACGTGCATCTTGAAATTGTAAGATAAATGTTCATAAGGATTAGGAACACGGTAGAGAATGATGGTCTTGATGGCTAATGGTGCACCCAGATTCACTTGTACCCTCTGGTCGTATCGGTTCAGTGTACAGGGACAGTCATCGATATAATTCGCGCACCACAGACCACCAACCAACTGTAAAGAGAGTCGTTAGTTTATTTTAATTTAGGTGGTGTGGGAGTAGGGGACAGGCAAAGTAACTAGTTAGTTCATTCATTCATTAATTAAGAAATGAATAACAAAGAAAGAACTATATATGGCAAGGCAGGTATTACAAGGATAACACAGATGGACCAACACATTTCCTTCCTTCGTGTTGAAATTATAAACTACATTATCCAAGTTTCATTAATTAATTGTTACCTTCACAGACTCCTCCGTTAATTAAAAACATATAATTTAGTGGTTATTGAAGTCTAGTACTACTAATTTATTTAAGACACACTCTATAATTATGTCTAACCTTTAATTGTTTGCTCGTATTTAATTAAGAGGATAATACACTTTTGATAATTCTTGAGCAAATAATTCTTCCAAACTCTTCCAAGCAACAGAACACCATTAGTTTTGTTCTTCTGGTCCTGTTTCCTGGCATACTTTGGAGGAATCAAGGCACTCCAATATTCCAAAAGTGTTGCCCCCCTTAATTAAAACAAATGAAGAAGAGTGTAGGTATGATGTTATATCATAGTATATATTTATGTATACATTCACTAGCATCTTACTCTGAATGTGCAAAGGTGAAAACTTACAAATTCCCACCATATGTTTACATTGACAAAATATTACAATACTTTGACGATCACGCTTAGTGTTTGAAAGGACAGTAATAGAAATTTGTCAGCTTGGTATAGATCAAAAAACGTGAACAATGTTTATATATAACTAATTTTCCTCTGTGTTCACAATCCTATACTGTAATATGTAATACAGACTAGTGTAGTTCTTCTGACCAGTGTATCAGCGAACGTGGGGCTGTCAGGAAAGTCAGAAGTGGTGCTGATGGTAGCATTTTGGCTAATGATCCGTCCAGGAGAAGTTAAACTGTCCTTACGGTAAGCTCCCACTGCATTGGTCCCTTGATCAGTGTATTCTGGCGCCACGTTCACGCTATGTATCCTGCACTCACCATCTGACCAACACAAACCAAACACAACACAAGAATTTAGGCGACATAATATTACGACGACCTCGCTGTTGCGGCACCAAATATCAATCGGTTAATCAATCACCACAATAATTAAAGTATATCATTATCATATTCCAACATTTCAAGGAGACTTCTGATTGCCCCTGACTGTCCCACGAAATAAGTAGCCTCCTAACAATGGGTGGTGTTTGTTTCGTGGTTATGTTTCAAGGACCTCCAGTATTTTCGTGAGAGCTGGAGACGGGCTTACTTAATTAAGGGGGAATTTTTGTGTTGGTAAATCTGGAGCAACTGGTTCCTTAAAACTATTCCAAGCAACAGAACATCATTATTTTTGCTCTTCTGGTTCTGTTTCCTAGCATACTTTGGTGGATTTGAGGCACTCCAATGGTACCAAAAGTATACTAGGCTATCACCTTAAAGAGAAGTGGGTAATTGTTGTGGGAAATTTTTTGGAGCACACGTAGCTCTCCGAACTCTACAGTAAAACACGTCTTTACAGTCTTATTATATGTGGAGGGATTCTGTTGTTTGGGATATATTTGAGGAATCAGCAGAGGCCAAGAATTTCCCACAGCAGGTTGGGTACTTCCCTTAAAAAAAACTTCATCGTATAAAGTGTTACGTACCCTCGAAGGTGACAAAGTTGCAGGGTGGGTATCTGAGGCAAGAGGAGACACAGTGGAACATACGGTTGTAGTCGTTGTTAGGATTAGCGGGTACTTTGGCAGGGGGACATTTGGTGAACTGCTCCAATGAAGTGTCAGCCAAGAACTGGAGTGAGAAGGGCAGGAGGAGAGAAATTTTAAGTAGAAGGGGTTGTTATTGGTTGAATCTAGTATTAACTATATATAAGAGTGAAAATCCTACGAATAGGGAAGATTTTTGACTTTCACACACACACACACACACACACCTATTTCTGTACTTCCAGCCTTCAGCAAAATTTTTGAAAAAATAATCTCTATTAGATTAATAAATTACCTAGAAACTAACAATCTCTTAACAGAATACCAACACGGCTTCAGAGCTCATCATTCCACTGAGTCTGCAATACTTCAGTTTGTTAACAATGTGTACAGAAGTTTAGAAGAAAAAATGTTTGTCATTGGAGTATTTTTAGACTTATCAAAAGCTTTTGACACATTGGTTCATAAAGTTTTATTGTATAAATTAGAACATTTAGGAATTAGAGGATTACCACTAGAATTATTTACGTGCTATCTTGATTGTAAAAAACAGGCAGTATATTGTAAGTTTGTTATGTATGCTGATGATAGAACTCTGTTACTAAGGGATAAAAATATAGACTCTCTTCACACAAACATAATATCTGAACTAAATAACTTAAAACTTTGGTTAACATCTAATAAACTAAAACTTAATATCTCGAAAACTAATTTTATCCTTTTTCAAAATAGGTCTGTAAAAAATATTATAAATCCAGTGTTATTGGATTGTGAATTTATAAAACAAGTTAATATTACAACATTTCTTGGAGTCTTTATTGATGAGAATTTAAACTGGAAACATCACATTGACCAAACATGTTTAAAAATTTCTAAGATGACTGGAATACTATATAGAATTCGTAATAATCTAACAATAGAAGCTATGATTAACATATACTATACTTTGTGTTATCCACATCTTATATACTGTGTTTCTATATGGGCATGTACTTGGCCATCCTTTTTAAATAGAATAGTGGTATCTCAAAACAAATTCTTACGATGCATATATTTTCTTAAAAATTTTGATTCCACAGCCCATATATTCTCTGAAGTTTTCTGTTATTCATAAGTATTTCACATTATTGTTAATATTTAAAACTAGAGCACATAATATTTCTATATTTAAGTTGATTGAGAATTTAAGAAACACTAGAAGTAACTATATTAATTTAATTTGTCCAGTATTCAGAACAACATTTTACAAAAACAATGTTATCAATAGTCTCCCTCAGGATAAAAAAACTTCTCCTAAACACAACTAATGTCCATCAATATAAGAAATAAATAAAATTGTATTTGTGGTCTTAACAACAATAACTTAATGCTATTTTATTTTTATTTTTTATTTCAGTTTAATTTTGATTTTGATTTATTGTTTGCTTTTATTTTTACTGTATTCTAACTTTACTGAGTTTTACTGTTTCATATTAATTTCAATTTGATCTGATTTACTGATTGCTTTTATTTTTTTACCGTTTTATAACTTTGCATAGAGTTTTACTGTTTCATTTTAATTTTGGTTTTTGCTTTTATTTTTCATTGTTTTCTATCTTTGCATAGACTTTTAATGTTGCATTTTAATCACAAATTAATGTTGCATTTTAATTTTTATTTTTGTTTTTATTTCTAACTTTGTATAAACTTTTGCTAAGTCAGTTAATTTTAAGTCTGATTTTGATTTACTGATTCCTTTTTGTTTTGTTTTTTGTTTTGTTTTTACTGTTTTTTGCTTTGTTTTTTAACTTTACTGAGAGTTTTACTGTTCATTTAGTTTTAGTTTGCTTTTAGTTTACTGTTTCCTTTGGTTTGGTTTACTGATTAATTTTGGTTTTACTGTATTTATTCTATTTTACTATGATGTCATAAAAAACTTTGGTCTAGGTCATAATTAATTTACACAATTATTTTTATCTGTCTGTCATGGAGCTTCTGCTCGACAGACCGTCGCTTAAATATAATTCTTATGTATAGTTTGTGTTATTGTATTTACTATATTAAGCAATATACATTACTTACTTACTTACTTACTTACACACATACACATATCAATATTTGGCTACATGATGATAGTGTACTATTGGCCACAATAATTCGTACACACTCTGTTGTTTTTTAGTTGTTGTTTTTACAACATAGAGAAAATGTAAGAATACGTAACTGTATTACAACATTATTATTAAGTTTGTTATTTTGTTTATCATCGGGTCACTTGGTAGACCATTAAATTTTAGTACTTCCAGAATAATGACCTCTCTTTCCATTATAGCCTGTGTAAGAATTCATGTTATTATTACAAAATCGAGAATCGCTAACCTTCTTAAATGTCCCACTGGCAATGAGGGCAGACGTGGGAAGAGAACAGTAGTAGAGGAGTACCAGGACCAGTAATAAGACTCTTGTTGATTCCCCAGTGACACTCAACACTTGTTCTTGTCTCCTCATGTTGTCTCTGTTCCGCCCTGCCTTACCAAGTGATGCTGGAAAAGAGACAACACTCGTCTTCTGTAAGGAAATGATTCAGCTTTGATTAATTTTTATATACATTGAATTCACGACCATTATGAAAACTTTAAAATCCCTATATGGGTGGAGGGGATACTTAATCTGTTGGACTGATACTGAGAGACTCGTATGGGAAGGCTACTGATTCCTCCTCTCATTCCTACTCGTATACTGAGATACTATTCTGTCGTCCAGCTTTATTTGAAGGAAAAGCCTATTGACTACATTGACTACATTGGACATTCAGGCATTCACCATTTAAATAAAGCTCTGTTGCCTTATCTGCCAAGTCATACACACACAGGGTACCAGCAGCTTCACAGGCTCCTGAACTGAACCACGAGCTAGATAAGTATATTAAATCTTTCTAGAGGATATTGTATTGCTTTTGGGTGAATGTGTTGGTTCGATAAATATCTTTTACATTTTCCTTACGCTCGATGAGGCGACAGTTTTTTGCGTCAGTGGTAGAGAAAACACGGAGATACAACCTTCACCTCTCTCTGTGTGTCCCCAACTGTTTGACACGATTCAATTATATTCTTTTAATACCGAAATATGACAATCAATCAATAGGTGTGGCGTGTTAAAGAAGTATATAGCCTTTATTGAACAGGAGTAGTATGTCTACAGTGATATATTTATGTATATATCACTCTAGATGATCTCTCTTATCACTAATAAACTGATGTATAGATTGGGAATTGGCCGCTTAAATTATATACGGTATAGTCACGATCCAAGGTTGGTCCACCACCTCTTTCGTATGATGGTAATAAACTCTGAAAATATTGTTGTCTAGAATGAGACTCCATAAATTGATGGTTGGTTTACAGTCAGGCAGATGAAACAAACACACATCTCATTCACCACAACTTTATTTTCAATGTTTACCTTCATACAAGAGAGGCGACATAATTTTTTTCGACCACGAGGCGACATAATTTTTTTCGACCACGAATCTGCTTGCATTTTTTTCTGGATAAGCTGACTGGTTGGAAGCTCAGAGTGACAGACGTATAAACAGACAGAAGATTGGAGACATTATTGAACCTGACTGTGTTTCTTGTTCAGTTAATTGTCTTGTAGTTAATTAATGGATGGTTGAATCTCGCATTTATCAGCATCAAGTAAAATACTCAATGTTGGAATATGGTTTGTATAATGTTCAATAAAAAAAATCTGTCCAACTCCTTAATGACGATTTTCTCAGTCTCTCGTATACAAAGCTATTCATTTATGGAGTATGCTATCTACCACCGTCTTCTATCTACCACCGTCTTCTATCTACCACCGTCTTCTATATACCACCGTCTTCTACCTACCACCGTCTTCTATCTACCACCGTCTTCTATCTACCACCGTCTTCTATCTACCACCGTCTTCTATCTACCACCGTCTTCTACCTACCACCGTCTTCTATCTACCACCGTCTTCTATCTACCACCGTCTTCTATCTACCACCGTCTTCTATCTACCACCGTCTTCTATATACCACCGTCTTCTACCTACCACCGTCTTCTATCTACCACCGTCTTCTATCTACCACCGTCTTCTATCTACCACCGTCTTCTATCTACCACCGTCTTCTATATACCACCGTCTTCTATCTACCACCGTCTTCTACCTACCACCGTCTTCTATCTACCACCGTCTTCTATATACCACCGTCTTCTATATACCACCGTCTTCTACCTACCACCGTCTTCTACCTACCACCGTCTTCTACCTACCACCGTCTTCTATCTACCACCGTCTTCTATCTACCACCGTCTTCTATATACCACCGTCTTCTACCTACCACCGTCTTCTACCTACCACCGTCTTCTATCTACCACCGTCTTCTATCTACCACCGTCTTCTATCTACCACCGTCTTCTACTTTCCTCTCTGACTATATATTATGATCCTTCAAACACAAAGTGCCTGAGTAATCCGTATGAAAATGAACCTGAGTTTGAGGACATTAAGGGAAGCCACCTTTTGTGTTCAATTTGGAGTCAATGTAGGCCTCCAAACTCAGTTATAAAACACATCCCCTGTATAATTCCATATGGAGGGGTTCTGTTTCCTGGTATAGTTTGGAGTAATCAGTAGCCTTCCAATTTCCCATTATAGGTTTCTCCCTTTAATGACCCCCATGATGTCGTCAGAATATTGGAGGTAAACGAGTCCTTCAAATATTGCCACGAAACATGCCCTATATGGAAGGAGCGTGTTTCGTGGCATGGTTTAGGAGGAATCAGAATCCTCAAAAATCCATACACAATCACAGGGACTTTAATTGATTAAGGGCTACTGAATCCTCCACACTAGATCACGAAACAGCTTCCCTAATAGTAGTATACCAATGAGGTTACTAATGTGTTTACTGGGATAGTTTGGAGGAATCAGTATTTACCAAAAAGGGTGTTTGTTGTTGTTTTCCCCATAATATGATTTACATTTTTTACTTGTCAAGAGTCATGAGGTACTGGTGTAATCTGTTCTATAAATGCCTACTCTCGTATTCATGAAGTCTGCACGATTTACTTTGGTCACGTCAGCCTGATGCATCGTCCACTCTGCCGAACAAGAACCGGACCGGTGTCAGCGATTTCCGATACTTGATAATGGTATAAATTATTGTTTTTAGGTGTTTTGTAAAGGTGTTATAATTTAAGGTGGTCGGTCGTGTTCTGTCCACGAATTGGAGTGCTACTGATTCCTCCAAACCAGTTCACGAAACAAACTCCTGATTAGTAAAGTAAAATAAAGGTCGTCAGTTTCCGGGCATAGTTTAGACTTTAAAGGATACATAGTCCACCAATACAAAGGAATATAAAGGAATGCAAAGGAAGTACAGGTAACAGGAGTCCCATATTGGCCTATTAAGAGGTTACTTGTTGAACTAGGCTAAACTAGATTACAGTACGTGTTGAAGGAAAGGATAGATAAAGGACAAGATTTCTCCCAACCCACCACCACCACCACCACCGGGTATCCCGGTTGGAAAAACAGATGGAAAAAACACCTTTTACGTTATAAAGAACGCACAATGAATTTATATATATATATATATATATATATATATATCGAGGCTATGTTTATAGGTTTCTCTAGATGCCGTGCGTTTATTCCGATAATTTACGACTCAGATATTGAAAAGTTCTTTCTCACTAAAGGGTTAAAACGTTGCCCTTTTAAGTTGTGACAGTTATTTTTCGTTTCAGACTGGGGATAGAGGTGGAAATAATTTTCATAATTGATTTCATCAAAGCTTTTAAGGATTTTAAATGTTTCGATGAGGTCGCCAAGTGTTCTACGATTTTCAAGAGAAAATATGTTGAGCTTATTCCATCTTTCCTCCTGTGTTATATTACGATGCCAGGGATCATTTGGGTTGCTTATCTTAGTACACTTTCCAACCTTTTAATATTTATAATTATGATAATGGAATTTATCTTTAGGCAATTGTAACTTGATAAACTTTAAGAAAATTGTTGCTAATTTTCATTTATTCATTTGTTTATTTTTTTTTCTTGTATTCACTGCACTCTTTTCCAAATCCCGAAATACACACACGCGCCTTCTCTTCCATCAGCCGATTCAATCTTACACGTTTTATCATTTTATTATTTGATAAGGAAAGGGAAAGAAAGAAAACAACCTGATAATAATCAATAACATATTTTGCTTATATTACTAATGTTACTACAGTATTCCTTGTATGTGAATAAGTATTAAGGTCATTCAATTTAATGTGATAGTACAACTTTGGTACAGTACATTGGAGTGCCTTGATTCCTCCAAAGTATAACAGGAAACAGGACCAAATGAACAAAAATAATGGTGCCCTGTTGCTTTGGAGGAATCATTTGCTCCTCAGATTCATCAACAGTGTCTTACTTACCTCTTTCATTAAGGACTATTTCTCAAGCTATGCTCATCATATTTTTGCATTGTCACTGTGGGTCGATTCCACAGTGATACATATTGGTTTGTTAGCTCCCCAACCAACCAAAATTTAAAAGCTTCATTATTTTGCAAAAGGTGAGTATCCACATTCACAATATCTATCCAACAGTTAGATAGTAATGATCACTGTATAGATTACTCACCAAATTCATTAAATAATTCACCCATAAGGCATTTACACGACAAACATTCTTTCGTTTGCGAGCTTACAAACCAAAACAAACCACTGTGGAATCGGCCCAGTGTCATCAATCATAATTATCACCTGTCACCAACATGTCACATTCTATGCATGCTTCGAAATGAATCTGAAACACTATGGTGAGATCAGGACTGCTAAAATAAACATACAAACAAATAACAACATACATACAAACAAGACCAAACACTACAAAATTAATATGCTTTGTGAATACCGTCCCAGAGTAGCAAGTGTCGACATTCATGGTGGTGGTGGTGGTGGCTGGCTGGAGGGTGTTTGTAAGAGCCAGGCCATTCTCATATCATCCTCGACATCCAAGCTGTTTTCTGATCTCCGTATTGATTTGTACGAGGGCTGAAAATCCGGCCTGCCAGTGGTGGTGGGTGGAGGCTTGGGAACACACACACCCCTCCCTCCCTCCCCCCCCCACACTTTTTAGCCGTTCTAACCCCTGCGTGTTCCCTCCCTTATCCCCATCCTGACCCCCTTCCTTACCTCTTCCCTGAGCCCCAACCTTACCCTCCTTCCCCATTCCCCTCCTCCATTACCCCCTCCCTTACTCTCTTCCCTTTCCTCCTCCCCCTTCCCTCCTCGAACACCTCTTTACTCCTACACGACCCCTTCCTTACCCCCACCATAAGCCCCCACCCACACGCTCCCTGCCTTACCCCCACACCTGACCCCCTCCCTTACACCCACCGTGATAACCTCTCCCTCCCCCCCACTTCTAAAACACCTCTTTACCCCTAAGCGACCCCTTCCCACCCCCCTTACCCCCAGTGATATGCCACCCATGCACCTCCTCCCTAACCCCCAGCGACCGTCCCCCACCCCTCCCTGACCCCCAGCGACTGACACCCACCTCTCCCTAACCCCCAGTAACGCCCCTCTAACATCGCCTTACCCCCTCTCTCCCTAGCCGTCCTCACCCCCTCCCTCCCTCCCTCCCTCCCCATCCTCACCCCTTCCCTCCCTCCCTCTCTCCCTCCCTCTCCCTCCCCATCTTCACCCCCGTGCCAGAGGTTGGGAAACTCGTGATGTAGCCCCATGTCAAAGGGTCACTAGTTTGAGAAGTGTGTTATATCATCATACATTACAAGACATGTTACACTGAAGCCACTACAGACGCCAACGGTGGAGAGATGAAAGTTAAGGGGAGAGTATACTTTTGATAGATTGGAGTGCCTTGATTCCTCCAAAGTATGCCAGGAAACAGACCCAGATGAAGAAAAATAATGGTATCCTGTTGCCTGGAATAGTTTGGAGGAATCATAATCTCCAAACATGTCAAAACTATACCCTCACATTAATGAGTGTGTGGGAATGTGAGACAGAGCACAGGATCATCATATATTACAGAACACGTTACTGAAACCACTACAGACGCCAACGGTGAAGAGATAAAAGTTAATGATAGTGTGGGAATGTGAGACAGAGCACAGGACCATCATTCATACATTACAGGACATGCATATTACTGAAGAAACTACAGACGCCAATGGTGAAGAGATGAATGTTTATTATGATGTAGTGAGAATGTGAGACAGAGAACCACAGGACTATTCACAGAACAGCTTTTTTTTTCTGTATTGAGCCATTTATAATTGAGTTTTTTTTTTTTGGCCGGTATTCACAAGACATCTTAAGAGTTTTTTGCACTTGTTGGTATGTCTGCAATATACTGTTTTAGGTTCATTTCGAAGCAGTGAATGATATTGCTATGTTATTAGTGTGAACTGTTGTTATGATCTCGAAGCTGTGTTGGGTACTATATACTCTGTTCAAAATTCGTGTTCCACTGGCCTCTTATGCTTAGATAGATAGAAATAGATAGATAGATAGATAGATATAGATAGATAGATAGAAATAGATAGATATAGATAGATAGATAGAGGCCAATATATTAGAAATTTTGAACAGAGTATAGTCCTCGCCATGAATAAAAGCTTACGAATAAGTTTTAAGTCAAGAATGAACATTGCTTTTGTGAATACAGGCCCAAATTGGTTGTACTCACTCGATACTTATGGCTTCAGGACCCTGTTATCGTGTATGAGAATTGGAGGTTTCTTCTGATTCTTCCTGACTATGCCACGAAACAAGCTCCTTCCATGTAGGTGGTGTTGTTTCATGGCAATATTGGAAGGACTCGCTTACCCCCAATATTCTGACTACATCACAGGGTCCTTAAATAGCGTTAAATTATGGCTTGAAGGTCCTGTTTACCAGTTTGCTAAAAAAAAAAAAAAAAAAAAAACGTATAATCAAAATACATTAAAAAAATTAGATTATACTCGGGTATGATAAACACCTTAAGGGGATAATATCACTCTAGTACATTGGGAGTTCCTTGATTCCTCCAAAGCATGCCAGAAAACAGGACTAAACTAACACCAAATAAGGGTGTTCTGTTGCTTGGAATAGTCTGGAGGAATCAGTTGCTCCATATTTAACAACCACTTAACACTATATACTATCCCTTAACACTATACTAGCCCTTAACACTATACTAGCCCTAAACACTATACTACCCCTTAAGTGGCCTCTGATGACTAACGCCCCGACAGCCCAAAAAATCAATAACGAGTGAACTGGGAGAAGAAATAAATACGTAAATGTTATTCTATGTAGTGATGTGTGAGGATGGCTTAACGAATAGTGAAGTACGTAAATGTGTATATTATTAATTATTACAGCTCTCTGTCTGTACCTGTTATCTTTATGTGCTGCTTTAACTCGTTTTTTTTTAATGGTCACCTATTGCTGTTGATTCCAAATGGGTCTCAATATTTTGTTGGCAATAGCAGCCTCGTTCTCTGTGGTGTTGGTACCAAGTTACAGAAAACGTTGTATGAAAATCAATGATGGGGTGACTGCAAAGAACGGAGTCTGTTTCTCTCTATATATATCATCAACAGGAGTTGGATGTGTTGATAGTTAGATAAAAAGATATAAAACAGAGAGAGAGAGAGAGAGAGAGAGAGAGAGAGAGAGAGAGAGAGAGAGAGAGAGAGAGAGAGAGAGAGAATTGAACAGCTCCTGATTCAGTCAATTTATTAGAGAGACAAACAGTTTTAATTCTGCATCATATTTCCAAATCATTTGACTAGAAGGTGTAGTAGGATTATTGGCCGTCACTGTACCTCTTCAGGGGGTAATTCACTTTTGTTATATTGGAGTGCCATGATTCCTCCAAAGTACAGTATATATGCCAGGAAACAGAACCAAATAAACAAACAAAATTAATGGTGTTCTGTTTGCTTGGAATAATAGTTTGGAAGAATATAGGTTGCTCCATATTTACCAAAACTGCACTTCCAACTTAATTAAATATAAACTAGATTATTGCAGACTACGAGAAAGGGATCCCCTATTTTGAGAATAGTTTGGAAGAATCAACAACCACCCTCAATGATATGTGTTGACAATATATCAATTTCTTTGCCCATTAAAAAAATCCACTGGTAGAAAAATAATTCAGCCCTCAATTATATTAGTTGACAATAAAATAATTTCTTTGCCCTTTATAAAATTATTTCCACTGGTAGAAAAATAATTCAGCCCTCAATGATATTAGTTGACAATAAAATAATTTCTTTGCCCATTAAAAATTTCCACTGGTAGAAAAATAATCCAGCCTAATACAAAGGCATGGGTGGGGTGGGGGAGGGGGGAGAGGTTTAAGTTGATAAAGCAAACTTACGTAGCCCAATCATGAACAGAGTCGACCCTTAATTGACTAACTAACTAACTAACTAACGCTCTGCTCGCCTCGCAATATTCATGAACGGGAATCGAGAGGACCACCTGACCTCCTAGCCCAGTATAGGTGTATGAAAGTATAGTGTTTTTTATGTGTGTGTGTGTGTCAGTGGGTGTGTATTTATGACAACACCTACTGACAGTATAAGTGTATGTGTAAGTACAGTGTTTTTTTTTATGTGTGTGTGTGTGTCAGTGGGTGTGTATTTATGACAACATCTACTGACAGTATAAGTGTATGTGTAAGTACAGTGGGTTTTTTTTTTATGTCTGTCAGTGGGTGTGTATTTATGACAACACCTACTGACTGTATAAGTGTATGTGTAAGTATAAGTGTTGTTTTTTTATGTGTGTCAGTGGGTGTGTATTTATGACAACACCTACTGACAGTATAAGTGTATGTGTAAGTATAAGTGTTGTTTTAATGTGTGTCAGTGGGTGTGTATTTATGACAACACCTACTGACAGTGTAAGTATAAAAGTATAAGTATTTTTTTTATGTGTGTCAGTCTGTCAATGAATCTACCAGTGCATGTATTAATAAGAGAAAGGGAAAGGTCCAAAATCATGTCCAATTTTTGAAAGAGCTTAAAATATCGTAGTTAATGAGAAGGAGGGTTAAGTAGAGTGTTCAGGAATGTATATATACACTTCATCTCATAACTGTTGATGAATAGTTTGGAAAAAGATGTTAAGTAGAGTGTTCAGGGATGTATATTCACTTCATTTTATAACTAACTGTGTAGTAAAGTGTTCAGGAATATATATACACTTCAACTCATAACTGTAGTTGTGTAGTAAAGTGTTCAGGAATATATATACACTTCATCTCATAATTGTAGGTGTGTAATAAAGTGTTCAGGAATATTATATACACTTCAACTCATAACTGTAGGTGTATATTTTTTTCTCGACTGTAGCCAACACGTTCGAAGCTCCGTCTGTTTGTAGTACTGTATAATAATATACCCAACATCTGAATAATGATGTTAGTGTGTTATTTCAGCCCTGGTTAACAAAATCAATTAATAAGAGTGAGGCAAATTGTGTCAGTGTGCCTCCCTGCTTTGTACTGGTGTGTGTGTGTGTGTGTGTGTGTGAGAGAGAGAGAGAGAGAGTGAGTGAGTGAGTGAGTGAGTGAGTGAGTGAGTGTGTGTGTGTGTGTGTGAGAGAGAGAGAGAGAGAGAGTGAGTGAGTGAGTGAGTGAGTGAGTGAGTGTGTGTGTGTGTGTGTGTGTGTGTGTGTGTGTGTGTGTGTGTGTGAGAGAGAGAGAGAGAGAGAGAGAGAGAGAGTGTGTGAGAGTGAGAGTGAGAGTATGTGTGTGCATTTTTTTTATATATGTGTGTGTGTGTGTTTATAATTATATGTGTGTGTGTGTGTGTGTGTGTGTGTATACGGTATCTAAGGATCTGATGGGACAGAGGTTTGGAAAGTTGCGCCTTCTCCCTCCCCTTCATAATACGACATAAAACTCGACATCTTCTTCAATACTGGGAGCGGCTAATTGAGTCTTTGCTGTCATTCTTCTCTTCTTAATCTCCTTATCACTAATTATCTCTTGGTTCTGCTCCCTCGTGTCCTCTCTCTATGTGTACAGTCGTCACCAAAAGTTCTAGGAGCCTCTCACGCACCTCTCTCTATATATAAGTTAATACAGGGATATTCTTTGGATGGTAAATGAATGGATTGGATGTTTACTGACTCCTCCAAACTATGCCACGAAACAGATCCTTCATTTCTGTTTCCTGGGCATAGTTTGGAGGAATCACAGACCTTTCCATTCACCAACACTACAATTTCCCCTTGATAAACAACCTCCGATCTTCATACCTATTATAATGTCGTGAAAAAATGGGACATACATGCATACCTACTATACTTGCTTGACAATGATGTAGCCTACACTCGTCATACAAACTTTCTGACCAGAGTGTGAGGAACAGAAAGCTTCGAATGGTCTGGTATTGCTCATTTCCCCACCTAGTACACCCCCCCCCCCCCCCCCACCCGCCCAAGCCTGATCCCCTACTCCCGCACCCCCGTAAATGAAGCTAAGGTGGTTTACTAAGGTTATGGGAAATATAGAGTAGGGTCAGGCTGGTCACTCCATAACTCACACAGCAGCTGTAGTACATGCATAAGTAAGAGAGAGAGAGAGAGAGAGAGAGAGAGAGAGAGAGAGAGAGAGAGAGAGAGAGAGAGTGTGTGTGTGTGTGTGTGTGTGTGTGTGTGAATGAGAGAGATATATATATATATACAGTATATAGACAGAAAAAGAATAAGTGTATGTATGTGTGTATGTGTATATGATTGTATGTATGTATGTGAGTGTGTGTGTGTGTGTGTTTGTGAGTGAGAGAGAGAAGAGGGTTAAAAAGTATCCTAGCAACGAGTACCTGAGGCCTCTGAGTGCTGGCTACAACTTGTATATTATTATGTCCCTTCTCGCGAAAATTTGCATGTTTTAGGAAAGTCTGCCAGTCACTCTATCCCAACTTGTGACATTAGGGGGAAAGTTGTCAGACAATTTAATCTCCCTCGTTACCCCAGACAGTCCCTCCTCTGTCGTCTCTATCCCCCACCCCCCCACACACCACCCTTCATCCCTTTTCCCTCTCTCCTTTTCTCTCCATCTCTCCTTTGTTGTCTCTACCCCCCCCCCCCACCCCACCCTTCATCCCTTTTCCCTCTCTCCTTTTCTCTCCATCTCTCCTCATCTTCTTTTTCCATCTTTCTCCCTTCCTCTTTTCTCTCCCTCACTAACTCTCTTCTTTTTCTATTCATCCTTTTCTTTCCATTCTTACTTTCCTTTCCTTTCTCCCCTATTCTCTCCTTTTTTCCTTTACTCTCATTTCTGCATAGTTTCTCCCCATCCCTACCCAGCATATCCACCCTCCCCTCACCTTCCCTTCCCCATCCCATCCACCCTCTCACCCTCTCCCCTTCCATTCCCCATCCCATCCACTCTCCCCCCCTTCCCTTTCCCATCCCATCTACCCTCTCCCCTCCTCTCCCCTTCTCTCCCCCTCCCCCCCCCTCTTCTCTTTAATGAGGGTGAGACTTGGGAGAGGATCAAGTGCGAGATATAGTGGAGGAAATGAAGAGGAGGAGGAGGTGGAGGAGGAGGAGAGGGAGGAGGAGGAGGAGGAGGAGGAAGCAGAAATAATGTAGGAGAAGGAGATGGAGAAAGACAAGGAAGAGATGGAAAATGAGGAGGAGGAGGAGGAGGATGAGGAAGAGGAGGAGGAGGAGGAGGATGAGGAGGAGTAGGAGTAGGAAGAGGAGGAGTAGGAGTAGGAAGAGAAGGAAAATGAGGAGGAGGAAGAGAAGGAGGAAGAAGAGTACGAAGAGGAGGAAATTAAATAGAGAATATTTTCAGATAAAGGAGGGGAGGAATTTATTGTGAAGAAAATAATATGAAAGCACCCAGAAGAAAATGTTTGAACAAGAATAATTAAATAATACATTTTGACGCAAGTGGGAAGTCAAGGAATAAATAAAAAAACGAAACAAATATGAATAATAAAAAGAGTTGAAAGAAATATAGAGTGATGATAATTATGCATAAAAAAAAATGAGAAAAATAAGAGCAAAATATATACAGCTTTTAATAAGATAGTGTATAGTTGGTATGTTTAGCTGGTATGTATGTATGTATGTATGTACTGTGTATATATGTATGTTATCCCCCCCCCCACCCCCAAGACATGATAATTATACAGCGTCACGTATCATTAAGGAGAGAGTATACTTTTGTTACATTGGAGTGCCTTGATTCCTCCAAAGTGTGCCATGAAACAGAACCAGATGAACAAAAATAATGGTGCCCTGTTGGAGTTAAAAGTTTAGAGTAATCATTATCTCCAAAAATAGCCCTGTGCTGATCGTGTATGAGACCTTAGTGGTTGGGGTCTTCTGATTCCTCCTGACTATGCCACGAAACAAGCTCCTTCCAAATAGGTGTATGTATAATAATAAATAATAATAATAATAAACGGTTTTATTGATGAGAGTGGCAGCCTGAAGCTGAAAATATACAGTGATGAATTGATGTACATATATAAATACTGGAAAGAAACAAAATATATAGAAGGAAACAAGGCAGTATATTGTATTGACTATGTGTTGTTAAGTAGGTGAACAATGGCTGGGATGGCACTGTTCTTATACCTATCAGTGCGGGCTCTTATTGGCTGTAGTATGTTGGAGTGACGGAGTGCACGAGGTGGACGAGGTATTGTAGGTGGAAGGAAGTGTCGGTGACGTGGATGTTGTAGTAGTCCCTGGCCGAATGAGAGTAGTGTCTGATGGTGGAGCTGACTGAGGGATAACATGTTGAGGGTGGAGAGAGCATGTGTGTGTGTGTGTGTTTCGTGGCCATATATATATTTATAGGACTCATTTAACATCCAATTTTCAGACTATATCACACACAGGGTCCTTTAATCTCACTTGTTTATTTTTGGATTTCTTCACTGGACTGGTTTGGTGTTAGTGGTTTTGGGGGAAATAATATTGGTGTTGTACGTATATAAATAGGTTGATATTCATACACTTTAGTAGAGCTCTTATGAACCTAGGTAGGGAGTAAGGAAGGAAGGAAGGAATGGAGGAAGAAAGGAAAGGAGGAAGGAAGGAAGGGAGAAAGCATGGAAGGAAGTGAGTAAGGAAGAAAGTGAGTAAAGAAGAAAAGAATGAAGGAAGCATGGAAGGAATGGAGTAAGGAAGGAAGGAAGCATGGAAGGAATGGAGTAAGGAAGGAAGAAATGAAGGAATGGAGGAAGGAAGGGAGTAAGGAAGAAAAAAAGGAAGGAAGAAAGGGAGGAAGGAAGGAAAGCAATGGGGTTATTCTCTCCTACTTCATGATGATTTAATTTCTTCTCAGACATTCCCACAGTATTTACAATTATTACATTTTGTTTCCTGTTCTGTTCTGTATGTAAACTTGTCCCTATGAATCAAGCTGACCAATCCCTCTTGATAAATCCTTAATTAAGCATCCCCATATATAGGTAATTTGCAGATTTTCTCTCCTTCATCCCTCCCTACCTTCTCTTTCAATCCCGTTTTAACACACACGCAAACACATACGCACCCTACCTTCCTTACCCTCACCACCCCACCCTACCTACCTTACCCCCACCATTCCATCCTACCTTCCTTCCTTCCCCCCATCCCATCCTACCTTCCTTCCTTCCCCCCATCCCATCCTACCTTCCTTGCTTCCCCCCAACCAACCCTATCTTCCCCGCTTCCCCCCATCCCTACCTTCCTCCCTTAATTCCCCATCCCACCCTACCTTCCTTCCATCCCCCCCATCCCATCCTATCCTACCTTTCTTCCTTCCCCCCTCCCCCCCAAACCAACCCTACCTTCTCCCCCACACCCTTCCTTCCTCCCCACCCCCCAACCCACCCACCCACAGACCGTGAAATATGCAGACTGGGAATTATTAATCAACTCGTACGGACTGGTTGGCTGCGACACGGACCACACCACATCTTTCGCGTCCCCAATTCAGGTTATTGATGAAACACAGAGAGAGGTTTACTTATTCTGACGTCCCCCTCCCTTCCTCCCTCACCCTCTCATCTCCTCGACCCATCCACCTCCCTTCCCCCTCACCCACCCATCTCCTCGACCCATCCACCTCCCTCCCCCCTCACCCACCCATCTCCCCAATCCAACCATCCCTCACTCCCTCACCCACCCATCTCGACCCATCCACCTCACCCACCCATCTCGACGCACCCATCCATCCCCCATCCTTCACCCACCCATCCCAATGCCCACCCCTAGTACAGTTGGTGTCAAAAGTTTCGATACACATGACTGTAGGTGTGTGTGTGTGTGTGTGTGTGTGTGTGTGTGTGTGTGACTCGGGTAAACATTTAACAGCTACCCTTTTCTAGTGGTGAACTGGATTGGATTGGATTCCTTCGATTAAAAATGATAGCAGTTTTATTAATGGATAGAACAGAAGGAGAATATCACATACCAATATATATACAACTGTATGAAGGTATACACGAAAACTAAGGTTCATTCAGTATCTGCTTGGGTCGCCCTTTAATTGAAACAGAAACTCATGAAGCAGGCAACTGTAAAGTCATGGTCAATAGTCCTGCAACACCTTCCAATGAGAGGGCTTCGAAAAATGATCCGAAACTATAGCTGTTGGTGTGTGCAAATTTGGTTCATAAAATTAACTCCAATAGCTCGCTTTTATTCACCAGGTTGCAGTACATTAGACCATGACTGTACCACCTCAGGGATGCCAGTGAATTTTCTTAAGGGACCCTGTGATATAGTAAACAAATTGGAGTTAAATGAGTCCTTCAAATATTGCCAAGAAACACC
>JAWZYT010003772.1:0-57500 GCA_034508575.1 Petrolisthes manimaculis | reverse complement strand
ATAATGGCGTTTTTACGAGGTTATCTGTTTAATTAGACTAATCTAGACTACGTGTTGAATGAAGGAAAGGATCGATAAAGGACAAGGCTCCTCCCCACCCACCACTCCCACCGGGTATCTCAGTTGGAAAAAAAACAGATAGAAAATCACACCTTGAGCCCAGGAAAGAATTCCTTGAAATATATTTTTATGGTAATGTTTTTTTTTTTTTTTTAAATCTTATATCGAATATATTATTTATCAATTTATTTTATTGATTTTTTTTTTTATTTTATATCGAAAACATCACAGGGTACTTAATTAAGGGGGCAACATGACACTTTGGGTACATTGAAGCACTTTGATTCCTCCAAAATATGCCAGGAGATAGGACTACTTCATCATAAATAATGGTGGCCTGTTGTTTGGAATAGTAAGGAGAAATTAGTTGCTCCATGATTTTCCCACAACACTGTACTCCTATATCCTTTTTTTGGTGTTTCACGAATAATTAAGAAAGAAGGAGGGGAAGGAGGAAAAGAAGGAGGAGAAGGAAGAGAAGGAGGAGGTGGAAGGAAAAAGAGGAAGGAGAAGGAAGGGAGAAGGAGAAGGTGGAGGTGGAAGGAAAAAGGGGAAGGAGGAGAAGGAAGAAGGAGAAGGTGGAAGGAAAAAGAGGAAGGAGAAGGAGGAAGGAAAAAGAGGAGGAGGAGGTGAAGGAAAAAGAGGAAGGAGAAGGAGGGGAGAAGGAGAAGGAGGAGATGGAAGGAAAAAGAGGAAGGAGAAGGAAAGGAGAAGGAGGAGGAAGGAGAAGGAAGAGAAGGAGGAGGTGAAGGAGGAGGTGGAAGGAAAAAGAGGAAGAAGGAGTAGGAGGAAGGAAAAAGAGGAAGGAGAAGGAGGAGGTGGAAGGAAAAAGAGGAAGGAGAAGGAAGGGAGAAGGAGAAGGTGGAGGTGGAAGGAAAAAGGGGAAGGAGGAGAAGGAAGAAGGAGAAGGAGGAAGGAAAAAGAGGAAGGAGAAGGAGGAGGTGGAAGGAAAAAGAGGAAGGAGAAGGAGAAGGAGAAGGTGGAAGGAAAAAGAGGAAGGAGAAGGAAGGGAGAAGGAGAAGGAGGAGGAGGAGGAGAAGGTGGAAGGAAGAAGGAGGAGATTGAAGGAAAAAGAGGAAGGAGGAGGAGGAGGAGGAGGAGGTGTGATTAAAGGGGAAGAGTGCTGAGAGAAAGAGTGGGGACAGCAGCCGAGGGGAAGTAGGAGGGTATTGTAATGAAGAGACGACATTGTGTGTGTGTGTGTGTGTGTGTGTGCGTGTGTGTGTGTGTGTGTGTGTGTGTGTGTGTGTGTGTGTGTGTGTGTGTGTGTGAGTGTGTGTGTGTGAGAGAGAGAGAGAGAGAGAGAGAGAGAGAGAGAGAGAGAGAGAGGATACATGCCTTTGTGTGTGTGTAAGAGAGAGAAAGGGAGAGAGTACATGTTTGTGTGTGTGTGTGTGTAGTTATACGTGCCTGTGTGTGTGTGAAAGATATGCTCGCCTGTGTGTGTATGTATGTATGTATGTATGTGTGTGTGTATGTGTGTAGGATATGCATGCCTGTGTGTATGTATGTGTGTATGTATGTGTGTATGTCCAGTAGCCAGAGACCTACACCAGCTACACTATAACAACGAACAAAAAATTCTCACGGTCCAGGCCAACAGGAAAATTGATTGCTGCAACATTTATACAAAGACCAGGTGCATGGGTGAATGGGTGGATGGGTGGATGGGGGAGTGGGTAGATGGGGTAGTTGGGAGAGTGGGTAGATGGGAGAGTGGGTGAATGGGTGGATGGGGGAGTGGGTGGATGAGTTTGAGAGTGGTGGGTGGATGGGGGAGTGGGTGGATGAGTTTGAGAGTGGTGGGTGGATGGGGGAGTGGATGGATGAGTTTGAGAGTGGTGGGTGGATGGGGGAGTGGTGGGTGGATGGGGGAGTGGGTGGATGAATTAGTGGATATATGAAGATGGCTGGATAGGGGTATGGATGGATGGATGTGTGAATATAATGATAGATTGAAAGACGTGTGAGTGGTATGAATGAGTGGATAGGGTAGTGGGTGTGTGTACGGAATGGGGGGAGTAGGGTGGAATGCAAGGTAGGGAGTGATTGAGGGAATGCAGGGTAGGAAGGGAAGGAGGGAATGCAGGGTAGGGAGTGATTGAGAGAATGTAGGGTAGGGAGTGATTGAGAGAATGCAGGGTAGGGAGTGATTGAGAGAATGCACTGTTGGGTGTGATTGAGAGAATGCAGGGTTAGGAAGGGATTGAGAGAATGTAGGGAGGGAAGGAGAAGGGAGAGAATGCACTGTATGTTGGGGAGCAGGGAGGGAGGGAAAGAAGGAGGAGGAGGAGGTGGTGGATGGGAGGTGAAAGAATGCACAGGAGGTCCAACAGAATGCCAGGCCTGACCAAAACTGAACACGGGCGGCAATAAAATGTTCTGGCAGAGAGAGAGAGACTCCAGGGACAATTGGCACTGGCTGAGGGGCGAGGGAACGTCTGGAATGGAGGAGGTATGGTTAGGGAAGGGAGAGAGACTGATGGGTAAGGAGGAATGGGAAGGGAGACTGATGGGTAAGGAGGGAAGAGAAGCTAATGGGTAAGGATGTATGGGAAGGGAAGGGAAGGGAATAGAGACTGATGGGTAAGGAGGAATGGGAAGGGAGACTGATGGGTAAGGATGTATGGGAAGGGAAAAGAAGCTAATGGGTAAGGAGGAATGGGAATGAATGGGAAGAGAGACTGATGGGTATGGATGTATGGGTAGGGAAGGGAAAGGAGGGACAGTAATGGGTAAGGAAGGAAAGGGAAGATATGGATAAATAAAGATAGTTTGGATAGATGATAGACAGAGATTGAGAGACAAAGTTAAATAGATAGATAGATAGATGGAGATATAGATAGATTGAAAGTTGAAAGATTGATAGAGAGATGAAACGATAGGTAGATAGATAGATTGATTGATTGAAAGTTGAATACAAATCTGAGAAAGAAATGTACGATTATAAAAAAAGTGAAAATAAAGAGAGAGAGAGAGAGAGAGAGAGAGAGAGAGAGAGAGAGAGAGAGAGAGAGAGAGAGAGAGAGAGCTAGAAATGGAGTCTTTGGCACTCTCTTCTTTTCCTCCTCCCACTCCTCTCTCTCTCTCTCTCCCTCTTTCTTTTCCTCCTTTCTTCCTCCTTTTCTCTCTTCTACTCTTTTGGACTCTCTTCTTTTTCCTTCACCCCCTCCCCCCCCCTCCACCTCCTCCTCTTCTTCATTTTTCTTCAGTCCCCTTCCTTCTCCTAATCCTTTTTTCCTCCTTTCTTATTTCCTCATTCTCGTCTCTATTTTTCCGTCCCTCCTTTCTTACTGTATCTCTTTCTGACTACTTTTTTATTCTCTCTCTCTCTCTCTCTCTCTCTCTCTCTCTCTCTCTCTCTCTCTCTCTCTCTCTCTCTCTCTCTCTCTCTCTCTCTCTCTCTCTCTCTCTCTCTCTCTCTATTTTCGCGAACAGAGACGTCCATATCTGTAGATTCTGCCAGTTACGAGAGGATTTGTCGACCGACCTGAAGGCAGCACATTGCAAGATCGAGGCCCTGAACGAGAAGTTGGAAACACTACAGGAATTCGCCGCTTTGAACGTAGGAATGACATCGACGCCTACAGAACCCGTCGTCACAGCCCCTGTACAGACTGCCTCTACACCCTTACCTCCACAGGCACCACCAACTACACCATCTTCACAGGAGGAGTTCCGCGTCGTCAGGAACAACACACGACCCAGGAAGAACATCATACCCATCACTACTTGTCAAAACCGCTTCAAGATCCTGGCACAAGACGACGATGAAGACGACACCGAGGTCAGGCTGGTTGGTGACTCCATGGTAAGGGGTCAACTCACCGAGTTTTGTGGTCGAGCACCCAAGACTAGGAAGCGCTTCTGTATCCCAGGTGGCAGCCTAGACGACGTGACCGACGTAGTGGATGAAGTGACACGCCAGGCCCCCGACAACACCACGTACGTCATCCACGTCGGAACCAACGATGTATTGAAGACCCGATCGGAGGAGCTACTCAACAAGTACCGTAAGATGATTGGTAAGTTCAAGGAGAAAACTAACAACATAATACTTTCTGGAATCATCCCCCGCAGACAAGCCGACACCCGCTTCTATAACACCGCCACCAGCATCAACCGACGACTTGCCAGCATCTGCAACGAGGAGAACGTCGATTTCATCAACACCTGGGACAACTTCTTTTTTGATAACTCTTTATTCTCAGATGATGGTGTCCATTTGAACCAGGTGGGATCAGCCCGTTTCGGACGTTTGCTGAACGACGCGGTCATCAACCACCGATCAAAAAACGGGACTACCCAGGTACGTCAAGGTCAGGTAACGTAAAACAAATAAATAGAGTAAACCGAAATAGCTTAAAGGTATTTTACGTAAACGCTCGCAGCATCCATAACAAATTTACAGATTTAGAGGAATTAACTTTCACAGAAAATTATGATATAATCGGCATAACCGAATCGTGGCTAAATACTGAAAGCAGAGATTTCCTAGCAGAGTATAAAATTCCCGGTTACACAATATTTGAAAAAGGACGAACAAATAAAAGGGGAGGCGGAGTTCTATTATATATTAAAGACGATCTTAAACCAATCCTATTATCAAAGCCACATATTGATAACGTAGATACACTTTATATACTCATTAGAAATAATTGTGGGGCGAAACTTTTGTTAGCTTTATTATACAGACCCCCAGCTCAACCTGTACAAACCGACCGTGATATCTATGAGCAATTAAACGAAATTATTAACACGCAACATTCCATAATTCTTGGTGACTTTAATTTACCAGTAACAAAGTGGGGAGAACCGTTATCAGCTCATTATGGTCAAGATCTTTACACTAACTTACAAGAGAGCTCCCTTATCCAATTTGTCAACAGCCCAACTCGCGGAAATAATGTTCTTGACCTAGTATTTGCAACAAACGAAGACATGATAGAGAATACTAACGTAGGTGAAGAATTTACCAATAGCGACCACCGCATAATAACTTTCAGTATAAATTTTAACAAAAGCGACATAAAGTACAGCTACGAAAAAATCCCCGATTTTAGAAAAGCCAATTTCAACCAACTCAGAGCGATACTAAAAGAAACCGACTGGAAATGTCTGCGAGACACTATTGACATAAATACACAATGGAACTTTTTCACTAATGCGTACACAAAAGCGGTCAGGGATAGCATACCATTAAAAAACCGACGTTCAGCACAAAATTTAAAGCCCAAGTGGTGGAGTAAAGATATAGCCGACTGTTTACGAGCCAAAAAGAACGCCCATAATAAAGTAAAAATCACAGCCAATAATGACGACCGTGCCAAGTTTACAGACTTACGAAGAAAAGCCAAAAAGTTAATCAAACAGAGTAAAAAGGAAATTGAAAAACACGTTGCAAATCAGAGTAAGACAAACCCGAAAGAGTTCTACAGTTATATTCGACAAAAGAAAGTACTTACGTCAACTATCGGTCCAATTCTTGATGAAAATGGGGACTTTACGACAAATGAAGAGCGAATGAGTAGTATCCTAAATACTTTCTTTGCATCAGTCTTTACTATAGAAAACCCGAACGATATACCAGCTGAAACAACAGTCCAAAATGAAAACACCGAGGTTTTAAATAATATCAGCATAACAGAATTTGACGTAATCAAATGTATTGATAAATTAAATGTAAATAAGTCACCTGGGCCTGACACGATCTCCCCTCGCGTAATAAAGGAAGCTAAAAGTGAAATAGTAAAACCTCTGACTCTGCTATTTAATTATTCTTTACACACTGGAACAATACCTGATGATTGGAAGCTCGCTAACGTAACACCAATATTTAAAAAAGGCAGCAAATCTTTACCTAGTAACTATCGCCCTATCAGCCTAACCTCAGTAGTATGCAAAATGTTAGAGACAATCATACGAGATAAACTTACATATCATTTAGAGGAAAATAACTTACTCAGAGACACTCAACACGGTTTCCGCAATAAACGCTCCTGCCTAACGAATCTATTAGACTTTTTAATTGACATTTTTAACGAATATGATAAGAGTAAAGCAGTAGACATAATTTATCTAGATTTCCAAAAAGCCTTTGACAAAGTTCCCCATAAACGTTTAATAACTAAATTAAAATCTCACAGAATCCAAGGCGACACCGTAAGATGGATAGAGAACTGGCTAAGAAACCGTAAACAACGTGTGGTAATAAATGGTAAATCATCTAATTGGACTGGCGTTACGAGCGGGGTGCCACAAGGGTCAGTTTTAGGCCCAATCCTTTTCCTAGTTTACATAAACGACATAGATGAAGGTCTCTCATGCATAATATCGAAGTTTGCTTATGACACTAAAATTGCAAATACAGTACTCACTAACGCACAAACTAAAGAAATGCAAGATAATCTCGATAAATTGTCGAATTGGGCGAAAACTTGGCAAATGTCCTTCAATGCAGATAAATGTAAAGTACTCCATATCGGACATCGTAACGTAACTGCAAACTACTCGTTAAATGGTAATCAAATTAAAAGCGTGGATCAAGAGACAGACTTAGGGGTCACAATATCAAGTAACCTAAAACCCAGTCAGCAATGTACGGAAGTAATTAAGAAAGCAAATAAAACTATCGGCTTTATTGGCAGAGCATTCGAGTATAAGTCTAAAGATACAATCCTCACTTTGTATAATTCCTTGGTCCGTCCCCTTATGGAATATTGTGTCCAAGCCTGGTGCCCGTACTACCAGAAAGATATAGTAAAATTGGAACGAGTCCAACGTAGAGTTACTAAAATGATACCATGTCTACGAAACAAAACGTATGAAGAGCGGCTAAATAAATTGAATCTATTCCCATTAGCACAACGTAGATTGAGAGGCGACTTAATCCAGGTATTCAAAATAATCAAAGGCATAGATAATATGGACTGCAACAAATATTTCAATACCGATCAATCAAACTACACGAGAGGTAATGGCTGTAAAATCATAGGTAAATCTTTTAACTCACACGAATCCAAGAATTTCTTTTTTAACCGAGTCGTCAACTTATGGAATGGGCTTCCCCGTAACGTAATAGAATGTAACACAGTAGACAGCTTCAAACGTCGCCTTGATAAACACCTTGCATCTAATCCCCGACTTTCGATGTTTACTAATGAATAATTTTTTGCCCATTACAGGTGGCAAGTTAGCCAAATTTCAACTACTTTCTATCTTTCCTATAAAATTTCCTTGTGGAGTTTTCTCTTTACCAACTCCACAAGGTTCTGACTCCTAACTTTATTTCCAGTACGGCTCAGGCCGGAGGGATTGGAGGGTGGGGAGAGAGCCTTCTACTTTGCTATTCTTACCTACGACTATCACTGGGGAGATATTCATTCTCTACCAATAACCTTCTAATCAGATCACCCCGTGTGGACCGTAAGGTCTGTTGTGGTCTGTGATTCTATGTAACTCTATGTAACTCTCTCTCTTTCTCTCTCTTAAAGTAGGTTCAGTCAGAGAAATTTGACACCAAGGGCTATTTTTTTCTTTACTTTTTCCTTACTATTAAAAATGACTTAAATAGGAAATTGTACTCTATAAAATACACTCTAGGGCATAAATAGCACACACTGGTGCTCTTTAAAACATTGTAACTAAACACATCAATAAATTTCCAGCACGTCCCTGGGTGCATGTGACGAGAGCCTCATTCTGGCGTTTATACAGCATCTTGGAGGATTCAGACCTTTATAGCGTGTCTCAAAAGAGGGTCAAATCTTTACAATGTGTTCCAGAAGGATTGAAGCGTTTATGGTGTGTCCTGGGTGATTCAGGCGTTTATAGCGAGTCTTGGGGTCTGAGAAAGAGGGTGAAGATGGCAAAGGAGATGAAAATGATAAACAGGTGGGAATGAGGATGAGGGAAATAGTGAGTGAAGGACAAGGAAGCACGGGAGAAGGTAGAGAGGACAAGTGAGAGGGAGTAGTGTAAAATATATAAATTGTGTGATACTGCAGAAAGGTGTGTACAAAATGTAATGTGAGTGTGGTGGCAAGGAGTAAAAAAAAATTAGTATAATGTAGAAGAATATCACGAGAGAACGAGTGAGAGAATATGTTTGTAAACGAGTGACTGAGTGGATAAATGAGTTGATGTATGAGTGAGTGAGTGAGTGAGTGAGTGAGTGAGTGCGAAAGTGGGCATGGAAATGAACAAGTGGTTAGGTAAGTGCCTGAGTGAATAGGTAAGAGATGAATGAATGGTTGAGAAGTGAATGAATGGTTGAGAGGTGAATGAATGGTTGAGAGGTGAATGAATGGTTGAGAGGTGAGGAATGGGTGAGAGGTGAGCGAATGGTTAAGAATTGAGTGAATGGGTAAGAGGTGAGTGAATGAATGAGAGATGATAAAATGGGTTAGAAATGATGAAATTGTGAAACGTGAGTGAATGAGTGAGAAATAATGAAAGGGTGAAAGGTGAGTGAATGAATGACAGGTGATAAAATGGGTGAGAAAGGATGAAAGGGCGAAAGGTGAGTGCCTGGATGAGAGTGAGAGGTGAGAGTGAGGAGCAGAATGTGGTGTATGGAATGGTGGTGATAACATGGATGTGGACTGGGGGCATAAAGCGTTATTAAAGGCTGGATGGAGTGAAGGGGTTGAATCAAGAGAAGGAGGAGGAGGAGGAGGAGGAGGAGGAGGAGGAGGAGGAGGAGGAGGAGGAGGAGGAGGAGGAGGAGGAGGAAGAAGAGAAAGTCCCAGGGGGCGTGTTAGTAGTGTTCCTCGGAGTGATTTGCAGGTGAGTGAGATTTTACCTGTCTGAGGAAGATTTACTTGTGTTGGGGGTTCGCCCTACGCAATTTGATATTAACTTTTGTTTTCCTAATTTCTTTCGTTTTTATTTACCATCTTAATATTTATTAATTTATTGTAGTTTTAGTAGTGTCGTGGAGGTAAAAATAATGTAGGAGAAGGAAGCGAAAAAGGTTTTGAAGGGATATATGAGAAGCAAATGGGGTTGAAATAAAGGAAATACAGGGAGAATCTAGAAATATTGTAGGTAATGGAAGAGGAAGGCTTAGAGAGAGGAAAGGGTTGTGAGGGGAAAAGAGAAGGAAGAGGAAGGCTTAGAATTAGAGAGAGGTAGGGGGTTGTGAGGGGAAAAGACGAAACTGAGTTAGTTATACCAGTAAACAAAAGAGGAGGAAGGGGAATTATAAAGATCGTAAAGACCACTCCTTCGCTTGGTGTTTATAGATGCATGACTTAGGGTGGTTTATCAGTAATGGAGTTTAAATTGGCAGTCCAACTAACCCCATAGAGCAATTTGACTAATGGTGTGAGAGTTAACTTTACGAGGCATGACTCTGGAGTACTTGAAGACGACACACACACACATACACACACACAGACACACACACACACACACACACACACACACACACACACACACACACACACACACACACACACACACACACACACACACACACACACACCGGCTTCCAACACACCAATGCTTTCCTGATCAATGTTGTACTGCCTTTTTATTGGTAAGTAAGTACTAGTGTATGTGAAACCTTAATGGGCTCACATCAGAAGCACTGATTCCAACTACTGCACTTCTTAAGAGTTCAGTATTTATTCATATACTTCCAAATTATCATTACGTATATTATTCATTTGCATTATAATGACTTTAGTTAAATTAATTTTTTTGTGTTCTTAAAAATGTATAACCTTCATTCGGTTGCATTGGGCGACATTAACATAAGAGCGAGTAGCACGGATTGATCATATGTACAGTGGTGGACAATAATAAGTATCCACATTAGGATGACTCATGTACACGTTTGACAACCTCCCTCTGTTTGTTAGCTGAAAAAACTTTAAATAAATAGGTTTAAGTATCATCTTCTTATTTACTATAAGCAGCTATTCGTCTATCAAAACAATAACATCATATGAGAACGTGAAATCATTAGTCAGCAAATTATTGAGTTATCCATGTGTGTATTGAACCTTATGTCCACGACTGTACTTCCAGGAATCTCATCGTTATCTTCATTCTGAGAAAGTTTGATTATTGGGTTACGTATCCATGTCTATCCTTGTGTCTCTGTGTGTGTGTCTAAAGCCTTGTCGTGTATAATACAAACTGTCAGATGGGTTACCTTGATATATACACACATAACTGTGATGTGCCAGGGTCTCAGTCCTTCTCTCTATATGTATATGTGATGTGGTGGCTACAGGAGTAAACAGTATGTGTACGGTACACATGAAAGAGGTTCCAGTGAGGGTCACTACAACATATTGACGTAGTGTTTGGAAATGATGAATGCGGTGCCTGTTGACGTCACGTGTAGCGTCACACCACATAAACACAAGGCATACTTCGCTTTTTCTGTGAATTATGACGACAGTGTATTGTGGCTCACTAACCCTGGCTTTACTATTGACGTTAACAGTTATATTATTCGAGTGTTGTCTATCCAATTGTAAATACGGAATAAATATAATAATTATTTTACAAGAAAATACTACTGCCATTAATGATCGTAATGATGATGATTTTGGTCAATCATCACCATTACCATCAATGTTATCATCATGACCACCATAGTAATGTTATTTATGCCACACCATTTTATTACCTTAACAATTATCTTGATAATAATAATAATAATGATAATAATAATAATAATAATAATAATAATAATAATAATAATAATAATAATTATTATTATTATTATTATTATTATTATTATCTTTATTATTATCTTTATTATTATCTTTATTTTTTACAATCGTACAATGCATAATATTGTATATTCCCAAAGGTATTGAGAGTAAATCAGTAATTCTCCTTCCCTCCCTTCCATATCTACTCCCTTCTGTCTATGCCTTTCCATCTCCCTTTCGCCCTCTCCCCCTTTTCCCATCACTCACTGCAATCCTTCCTCTCCCCTCCCCTGCCCTTCTCTTCCCTCCCCTGCCCTTCTCTTCCCTCCCCTGCCCTTCTCTTCCATCCCCTGCCCTTCTCTTCCCTCCCCTGCCCTTCTCTTCCCTCCCCTGCCCTCCTCTCCCCTCTAATCTCTCTCCACATTCCCCTCCAAGCTCTCCCCTCCCCTGCCCTCCCACAGCACCATTTGACATCCTCACCTCACCCCAATGTTAATGTGTATACTTCACTCACCTCATTACCCTCCCTTCATCATCACCTCATTTCCACCACTACCTCATCTACATACCGTCACAACCATTACCCCATTTGCCTATCTACCTTCTTTACGAGCGCCTCATTTCGTTCCCTTGTGCTCATCTTCTCAAGTTCACACGATTAAAAAAAAAAAGTAAAAAAAATGAGAAAAATATTGCGCATTTCTCGTGTGGCCTTCTGACACCTTTATAAGACGATGGATACAGAAAAATGGCTTGTTTATTCCTTGGGCCACATGAGCTGTATTGATTATTTACAGAACCATCAGACCCTTCCATGCAGCTCGATGTTTTTTTTTTTTTTTTTTTTTTTAATCGTTGAGTCATCTTTCCTTTAATGAATTGTCAGTCAGCAGGAATGAGTTTTTGACTTTTAAGAATTAAGTTTTAAGAATGGGTAATATAATTATACACTTTTGGTACATTTCAGCGACTTGATTCCACCAAAGTTTTCCAGGATGAAGGACCAAATAATGAAAATAAGAGAGGTTTGTTGTTTGGAATAGTTGGGATGAGTCAGTTGGTTCAGATTTATTTAACAGCACTGAACTCCACTCCCCCCTTGACAGTAGTTTCTAAAGGGCGTTAAGGGGTACATTCTTCTGTTGGTGAAAAGGAAGGTCTCTGAATCCTCCAAACTATGCCACGAAACAGCTCCTCTATAAGTACTAGTGAAGGTGTCTGTTTTCTGGCATGGTTAGGAGGAATCGGTTCTGTAACATGAGAATCTCTCCTTAAGCAGTTTTTCATTGTTATAATAATGGGTTAAAAGAGGTAGGAGTGTGTTTTTGAATCTGGAGCAATTGATTCCTCCAATATATTCTAAGCAACAGACCACCATTAGTTTTGTTCATCTGGGTCTGTTTCCTGGCATAGTTTGGAGGAATCAAGGCACTCCAATGTATACTCTCCCCTTAAAATTAAATGTAGGCTTGAGTCATCCTTATGTAAATGCAAACTATTGACTACGACTGTACATAACTATATATCAGTGTTTCTTTACTCTTCTCATATCCCTTCCCTCATTATAACTTTTATGTGTGTCTTTCTTCTTTGCCTCTGCCAGTAATTCTGTCCCCATTCCCTGGCCGTAAATACTACTTATATACTATTTATATACTCCCTTTACACCCTATCCTTTTCTTCCTCACATTTTCCTATTCGTTTATTATTGCCTTGAATTACGCACCTCCTCTTTCTCTTCTCTTCTCTTCTCTTCTATTCTTTTTTCTCTCCTCCTCCTCTCCTCTCCTCTCCTCCCTATCCTCTCCTCTCCTCTCCTCTCCTCTCCTCTCCTCCCTATCCTCTCCTCTCCTCTCCTCCCTATCCTCTCCTCTCCTCTCCCTATCCACAGTTCACACCTTAGTCATATTTACCTTTCCCTTCACTACTCCTCGTCTCCCCTTCCTTTCTCACATTCATTCCCTTTCAAGCTAATATACTAATAATTCATGGGTCCATTTAGCTCTTATCTTCCTCTCTCTATCCCCCTTTCCAGTCTGTCTCCCCATTTTCCCCTCTTTCTCCCCATTTTCCCCTCTTTCTCCCCATTTTCCACTCTGTCTCCCCATTTTCCCCTCTTTCTTCACCCTTTCCTCTTTCCATTTTCCCCTCATTCTCCACACTTTCCCCTTTTTCCCCAAACTTTCACCTTTTTCTCCACCCTTTCCTTAATTATCAACCTATATCTCTTTCCCCTCTTTCGTAACGTCGTCTCCCCAGGTTATATTATTTTTAAGTCCTGTACATTTGTTCTTCTTCTCCCATCATGTGTCTTCTTTCTCCTCGTTTATCTTTTCTCTCTTCCATATTCATTCTTTCTTTTTACTTTCTTTGGTTTCGTCCATCCTCAGCCCTGCCTTCACTCCTCTCTAAATTATCGTTCCATTTTCCTTTCTCCTCGTTTTCTTTGACTCTTCCTGCTCCTCTTGGTTGTCTCAGTTTGGCCCTTTCCTCCTTTTCCCTCTCCAACCGTGACGTTTTCTCCTCTTCTTCCTTCTCTTTCACAAACTACACTTTTCCTCCCCTGTCTCCAATTCCTCCTTAATTGCACGTCAAACTTCTCTCCTTCCTAACTCTTTCTCCCCTCCCTTGCCCCTTAATAACCCTCCTTGCCCTATGATAACCCTCCCTTGCCCTATACTAACTCTCCCTTGCCCTATACTAACCTTCCTTGCCCCACCTCGTCCCCTTCTCAAAAGATGGGTGTACAGAAGACGTATGAACCTGTCAGCTCAGCCTCAGAGCATTCAGCCAAATATTTACCATACCAAGTCATCATAATTATACCAGGTTTCTTTCACTGCTGACCAGGTGATGGAGAGCGAGGCAAGGACAGAGTGAGGGTCAGAGAACGGGGAATAACAATAACAAACCATTAGTGGGATTCTAGCATGAGAAGGAAGGGTAGGGTGGCGGTGTGACAACAAGTAAGGTGTATAAATAAAATACTTTGGCAGGCACTGACTCCTTCAAACTAGGCCACGAAACAAAATTAATTCAGTATTCTGTAGGTAGTGTTTTGTGTCAGTGTTTGGGGGAATCAGTAGCCTCCAATCCACCCGCTTCATCACCAACCCCTAATAATAATAAGAAAAGAGATGGATAAAATGGTAATCCAAACATATACCCGTTAACTCGTCAGGATTGGAGCCCTGTATCTTTTTAATAGGATTATCAGCTGAACCCACACCACTGCCACTATGAATGAGTTTATATGGTGTTTTAGTTGTGAAAAATAATAATTCAGCTCTTGGAATAATAAGCTTTCGGGATGCGGTATTGACAAAACAAATTGTTGTATAGGTGTTTATACCGTGGCAAAAAAAAAATCAGCTAGTGGATTTGTAAAGCTCTCTGGGTGTTGTGTTAAAATGAAAAATATATATATGGTGTTTTTGTCGTAGTAAAATAATAATATAAATTTGTGGATTAATTAAACATGAAGAATGCACATGGGGTACTGCCCAAAATGTATTAAGTGGAGAAAAGAGATGAGAAAATAACGTGAATGTTGTATTTAGATGTCTCCCTCGATGTGTCCTTTAATACCTACCAGCCCCCCTCCCCTACCAACCTTCCTTTACTCCCTCTACTACCCACTTTATAATAATAGTACTATCAATCAACTCGAATCAATACCTATCCCCTCTATAATCTTAATAAATAAATATACACTCCTTTTCCTACTACTACTTCTCCTCCACCATCCACCAACCCATTCATTACACTCATTCATCTTCACTCGTCTCCCCCTCACACACCCTACCATAACCCACCATCACCCTAACCAATTCTCACTCACTATTTACATAATCTGCCAATCTGTCCTTTCCCTCCCCCCACCCCCTCCACCACCACACCTACCATTATTACCACCACCACCACCATTACCATCATCACCACAATAACAACAACAAAAACAACTGGTACACTAACATCAATGTCAAAAGTACACACATACACACACACACACACACACACACATACACACACACATACACACACACACACATCACAAAAGCAGACACTAAGCTCTATATACACACACACACAAACACACAAAACCAAACACATATATTAGCATTCTATTCCCTCGGTTCCATACCAAGGTGTGACTGGATCGGTTATAGTAATGGGTTCCAGGTGTATGAAGGTATGTATGGAAAGGTGCTAAGGTCGTATGTATGGAAGGGTGGTAAGGTTGGAGTAAGGGGAAGTGGGAGAGGTACGGAATATGGAAGGGGAGTAGTAATGGAAACGTGATGGTGGAGAATGATTGGATGGGGATTTTGTTTGTTTGTTATTGTTATTGTTTATTATTATTATTATTATTATTATTATTATTATTATTTATTATTAATTTTATTATTATTATTATTATTATTATTATTATTATTATTATTATTACTATCACTATTATAATTAAGATTAGTATTATTTGAACATTAAAGACGATGTTGATGATGATTTTGAGGAAGAGGAGGAAAGAAAAGATAGTTTGAGAGGCGAAAAATAAAGTGAGGGAAGGGCCAGACATGATCGAGGTCACTATTGAACGAAAATGGTGGGACTTTGGTCATTTATCACTCCTCGCCTTATTCCTCTCCTCTCTCTTCCCCACTCCTTCCCTTTTATCACTCCTCGCCTTATTCCTTGCCTTATTCCTCTCCTCTCTCTTCCCCACTCCTTCCCTTCTTTTTTTTTATTTTTTCATCTAACTACTCTCTCTATCCTCTCCTTCTCTTTCCATCCTTTCGGTTTCCCTATATATTCCCTCTCAATATCTCTTTGATCCCTTTTATTTTCCTTTTTCCTATATCCATCTATTCCTTTCCATTTTTTTTCATCCTTTTTTCCAGTTTGAAATTAACAGTAGTCTGTCTGTCTGTCTGTCTGTCTGTCTATTTGTCTGTCTATTTGTCTGTCTGTCTGTCTGTCTGTCTGTCTGTTTGTCTATTTATCTGTCTGTCTGTCAGCTTGAAAGGATATGATATAAGATAATTATAAGGTGATGTCATCATAGGTTTTACCCACGGGTTTACCAGAAGGCACAAACATGAGTCGGTGTGGTGAGTTAGTAGTGTATAACATGTAACAGGACTCAGCCAGGGTGGGTTGGGGGTTAGAATCACAGCCATGTCATTGGTGAGTGTCTAAAAGATGGATATTTTCGTGTTTAACTTATTTTGATATGAAACGTAATTATATATTTTTAGATATAACAAAAATAATAAAGTTTTAAATACTTAGCACTGGCTGGGCAGTATTCCAGAGACACATACCTGGAAAGAGAAAATCTGATTAGGTTTAATTAAAGAAATAGATCTGTATTTGACGTATAAAAATTCAAGTACTTCAAAGACAATAAGGTGCATACATTAATCTCTTCTCATCATGACCAGATTCATCACTAACGCCACCATCACCATCATCAACGTCATGACTCCCTTCACCACCGTCATAATCATCAGTACAGTCAATATCATCATTTTCAGGGAAGGGAAGTGACGTAAAGGGAAGTGTATGCATGGTGAATAGATGGGGGAGAGTAAAACGACGAGGGATTTAGGAATGCAGACGAAAAGAGAACACGAAGGAGGAAAACAGTGGTGAAAGGAGAGGAGATGAGATAATGACGATAGGCAAGGTGGGAAAATAGGAGAATGATGAATGTAGTAAAGAAGGGCGTAAAGAGAGAGCGAGAACTAAGGGACCAAGCGAAACAGGGGAGGCAAATGGAAAGGAGGAAACAGGGAAGGGAAGCAAATTGCCAAAACAGGGAAGGAATATCAAAGAGAGAGGGTAGAACGGATAACCAAATGACTACGTGAGGGGAGGAATGAAGGCTGGGATGGGGGTAGGGGTAGTGAGGAAAGGAGGGACGGATGGGGTGGGTTGAGGTAGTGTGGTGTGGGTTGGTGTAGTGTTGTGTGGGGTGCGTTTGGGGTGGTATGGTGGGTTAGGGTGGGTTGGGTGGTATGGTGGGTTAGGGTGGGTTGGGGTGCGTCGTGGCAGTGAACAAAGTCATGCATCACAAGTTTGTACAACGTGAACGAATTACCAGTTCCTATATATAGATGGAATGTTGGTGGAGTTTGGTGGGTGGTACATTTTTCACCTCCCCTGACGCCTACACCCAACACTGCGGCGCAAACTTTGGAAAATGAGTTGGTGATGAATTTGTACCGGTCTTTATATTTTTCATCGTTATTTTTGACTGCACTGGCGCTTGTAAAAATTGCTTGCAATATGTGACTGGTGATAAAATGTATGCAGGAATAAATATCTAGCTTGCGAAACTTGTTTTAGGCAAATTATTATCAATACCTTTTCACCGTTATATTTCCATTGAGTTCAACATTTCACCAATGTGAACAGGTATGTCGTATACATGAAAACATTACGATATGGTGTGCCTATAATGGTTATTCGTCTTGCATTTATTCATACGTATATATTTCCGTTCTAGATATTTAATGAGTTTATTTTATGAAGTAAATAGAGTATATATCAGCGAATTCCACATACCAGTTTGCCATCACGATATCAGTATAGCTGGTACGGAAATCCGAGGTGTAATTAGTGATTCCCCATAATGGATAAAAGATGTGATGGTTGTCCTGCCTTGTGTGTGCTGGTGATTGGTGAGGGATGATACAGTGTGAAGTGGATGATTGTAGGGATATACTGACCTTCACCTATGTCTATTCTCTACCCACACTCACTTATTATTTTGTCCCCACTCACTACTCACCCTCTCTCTCTCCTTCACCTCATTTATTACTGTTACCACTCATAGGACATTCACTTATTATTTTGTCCCCACTCACTACACACTCTTTCCCTCCCTCATTCTCTCCCTCCCTTCCTTCCCTCATTCTCTCCCTCCCTTCCCTCCCTCCTTCTCTCCCTCCCTTCCCTCACTCAATACTGTTGCAACTCACTACACACTCACTCTCACTCATTATATTGTTTCAACCAAATATACACACTCCCTCTTTTTCCATCCCCTCACTGGACACTCAATACTGTCACCACTCACTACACACAAACCCTCCTTTACCCTCCCCACGCTATACATTCACTCCACTCACCCACCTTCTTCTAACTATACACACTCTGACCACATTCAATGCTTTACCAACACTTCCTCTCACCACACTACATCCTCCTCTCCTTGAATACACCCTCAATTCCTCATATTTCTTTCACATTCCAACACACACACACACACACACACACACACACACACACACACACACACACACTAACTTGCAGTCTCAAAGTTTGCCATATCCAATTAGAACTACAGTAACCACAGAATCACATACAATTATAATGTGTAGTTACAAATATAGTTACGTTATCTACATACACACACACACATACACATACACACACACACACACACACACACACACACACAAACACACACACACACACACACACACACACACACACACACACACACACACACACACACACCATCATAACTATAACTATCCGAGTAGAAAATTACAACAGGTGACTGACTGCCAGAGATCGCATTAGAGACGACCAATCTAGGGGAGGAAGGAAGGGAGACAGACAGAGAACGCACCGGTAAGGTATTGGGACACCACTATGGGCAGCATTTGGACACTCGATGCTTGGGGGAAGAAGCTATGGTTTAATATTATAAGGAAGGATGCGGTGAAGAAGGGTGGTCAGGAATCATCATCAGAGGAGAGGGAAACAGGGAAGGAGTGTTGAGAGGTGAAGTTTAAGATATTTGTTAGGAGGGATACGCTTGAAATATAATGCTTAGCTTGAAAGGTAGAGTGCAACAACAAGATATCGATATTTCAGAGGCTGAGATATATAAATAGGAATATCTGAAAAAAAAACAAGTGTACATTATTATTTTCTCGTAGTACAAGCTGTAGTGTGAGTCTCTTAAGGACCCTGTGCTCGTGTATTAAAACTGGAGGCTTCTGATTCCTCCTGACCACTCCATGAAACAAGCTCCATCCATATTGGAGGTGTTTCGTGGCAATATTTGAAGGACTCGTATAACTCCAATTTTCTGACTACATCACAGGGTCCTTAACTTCGCCTATATAGCTGCACTGTTACTCTTCCAGGAGAAAAATAGTCACCAAAAAATCAAAACCCTGTATGAGGTGAATGAAAGTGAGCCGTGTGAGTGAATCTGGTACATCAGTATTACAGACACCAACAGCTCGAGTTTCACAAATATTTTAATTAAAAGGCCGTCTGATTCAAAGGCGTTGCAGGAGTGTTTAAAGTGACTGTACAATACAAAGTGAACTGAGAATATTAAAGTGTTTATGAATATTAAAGTGTTATCCAATTATACCAGTAATTATCATGAGCCATCTTCATATACAGTACTAATAAAAAAAATTGAAATAATTATAAAATAAAACTAAAATAATTGGGAAGAGTACATATTCGTTCACTGAAAATAAAGGCACTACAGCTTTGTTGATTCCATGAGCAAGCTGCTGCGTGTAAATAACTCTAGAGCTCAGTTAACCAAGACGGAGTGGTGTTTTTAGCGGGTGAGCAGAGAGGGAAGGAGTTGAGATAAATATGCACCATTATTTACCAGTGCAGAGAGAAGTTATGGCTTAAAAAGTGGGATTTTTTCATTTTCTTCAAAGCCGTTTGCGAAGTTTAGCAATTATTAAGTCATTGTGATTAACGGTGCAATATAGTACTTTGAACAAGTGCATATTAGTGATTGTTGTGCTCTATCTATCTATCTATCTATCTATCTGTCTATCTAATTGAGAGGAGTAGTTCACAAACCCTGCTTACCTTCCCTATGTTCGTATAATGTACAGTACAACAGTGTGTATATTCTAGCTGTCACCCTCGTTACTGCCCTTTTAGCCCGCCACCTTCTCATTATTTCACTCTCCTACCTTATCATTGTAGATGAAATGGAGAACTGTGATTTATCCAAACTATGATGAATACTTTTTGCTCGTACACACACACACACACACACACACACACACACACACACACACACACACACACACACACACTTAACCCCCACTCCAGCCTAAACCAAATCCACTTCACCTCATCCAACTGCAGGTCCCTCAAGCCCACCACCTCACCCACCCACCAATCCAAACCCACCCCACCCACCCACCCACCACTCAACCCTCAACCCACCACAAAATCCATCCAGTGAAAAGAATTAAGACTTTGTGGGACGCAAGTGAATAAATACCTTGTGGAATAGATACGAAAACAGTAGCAGGAATAACACAAGGCATCGAACTGACGAAGGGGAGACTGGATGGCATAGCAAGACTGGATGGTAACGAGCATCTATAATATAAATCTAATGAATATATATAAGTGGTGGGAAAATATGTAGGAAAAAGGTGAAAGAGACATGTGAACATAAACTGGATGAGAAGAAATGCCTCGGGTAATATCTGAATAAATATGTATCCCGGTGGAGGGAGAATTGTGGTCAAATTAAAATCGAACAGTATATGTACATTGAAGCGAGGCGAGCTAGGTAGGGCTTGGTGGATAGACAAGGCCTGTGTTGTTTGGATAATAGAATGCTTTTGTCATGTTGTCATGTTAATCTGGTGACAGCAAGCCCCACTCCCAACACACACAATACATGATGCCGCACGCGTGAGTTTTTAGCCAAGCGTAATTAATTAATTTGCCTTTATTCAATTTCCTCTGATATACCTCTAATGATTTTGTGTACAGTACTCGCATTCAAGTGTAAATAATAATATTTGTGTGATGTGAGAATATTTTTCTAACAAGCTTTCTTTGAATTTTAATTATTCAGCATACATGACATAAATATTATCACTGAACTTGTTTATAAATATAATAACTTAAATACGACAGAACAAAAGCCTCTCCAAACCTTATATATATAATATAAAAAGAGAGAAAGAGGGAGATATTCCAATACGCATTTAAAATATTATTCGCAGATTAATTGGCTGATTTACGCACTTGCAAATGTGAGTGTTAAACCCTTATTTGCCTGATTAAATATTGAAAAAATGTACTCGGTGAAATATGTATAGTATCTCTAATTAAAATTTGGATTTCAGCACCTTATATAAAGTGTTGCTATTATATAATCTATTAGGCCAGATACGAAAGGTCTATAAACAGAAATTTGTATGAATCTATATGGATGTATGATATCTAAATGTAAATTCTGTATGATAAACTTGTGTGATATGATAATCTATGCATGGAGAGTCTTGCATTACTACTGTATAATATTATGGCATTGGAAATTTTTCTTATAATGCTAACATTTACCTAATCAACAATCATACTGAATTCCACCAACACCAACACCACCATGTAGCTTACAATTGAGTATAACATGGTACGCTTCATGTAAGATAACTTTGACAAACTGACCGAATATTTTTTTTTAAGTTCACTGCATCACACAACATGCTTCTCTCTCTCTCGTCAGTGTTTGATGCTTATCGTGAAGGATTATAAACATTCGACCACAGAGATATGCAACAAACTTTATCTCACTCACTCACTCACTCACTCACTCACTCACTCACTCACTTTTACTCACTCACTCACTCACTCACTCACTCACTCACTCACTCACTCACTCATTCACTTCCATCCATCACCGCCGACCTATTTTTCACCTTTGTGCCCATCATCTCACCATCACTGTCGTTTTAGCCACCATCACTCACTGGTACCTTCTCCTCTGTCATTATTATCTCCTACACCACCACCACCACTACTACCACCACCACCACTACTACCACCACTACCACCACTACCACTACCAATGTGCCACCATCACCTTCCCTATCATCAGAACCTGTCTGACATTATCTCCCCTAACGTCAATTAAGGGTTTAACACCTACACTTTGACCAGTACCACTAACACCAACACCTACTACTACTACTAATACTACTACTATTACTACTACTATTATCAAAGTCACCACCACCACCCATACCGCTACTACTACTACAACCACCACCACAACCAGCCACTATCAAAATCACAACCACCACCACCACACTACCACAACACCAACACAACTACCACAACACCACAACGACCACCCCAACTACAGCCCATACTACCACCACTACAACCACTATCGTATCCTATCACCAACACCACTACAACCACAACCACCACCGGCCACCTACATCAACCAATTTTGAACCGTACGAATTTCTAGCCCTCCTCTCCTACGCATCCATCCGACTCTCCTTTTTCCCCTCCTCCTTCTATCCATGCAAATTTTATGTGTTCCCGCTTGTGTCTAAAATATTAAAAAAAAGCCTCCCCTCATCACCATTTTCTTAACACCAGCTGCATACTTGCACCCTAACAATGTGGAAACTTTTGCTTGGTTGAAAGGAAGCTTGTGAAAGGGCATGACTGGATGGCTGACTATTTGACTGGCTAGCTGACTGAATGGCTGACTGGCTGGCTGACTGGCTGGCTGACTGGATGGCTGGCTGGGTGTAATGTTGTTCTAGGCGAGGGGGAAGCAGTGGTTATGGTGTTGGTGGAAACAGAGGTGTGGTGTTTGTGATATAGGTGGTGGTGAGGGTAGGATGGTGGTATGATGGTGGTGGTGGTATTGATTGTGGATGTAAGATTGACTTATTGATTTTAAAATGTTCTGACAGAGCAGCGGAGTGGCTACAAGAGTATGGTAATAGTTGTGGTAATATAAGCCCGGGTGTAGGGATGATTGTGCTGCTAAAGGAGTCAGATCTGCTTTGATGGATACGAGGAAAAATGGATTGAAACTGTAAAATGAATGACTTCTTCAAATCAATGATCATAAACCCTTTGTTTCACTGTACCTGCACTTTCCTTCGCCTCTCACACACAGTAAATCTCCAGATGGTGAACTCAAGAATACTCGTAAAATGTTAGAAACTCGTAAGGCAGGTCCAAAAAATGTAACAACCCTAAATCAGATTGGGAATCAAATGTCTCTTGTCAACTTCACCTTATTATTCAGTAAAGTGTAGTTCAGTTGACTGTTATTGGCCTGTGCAGTATATATTCTGTTCTCGTGTTAGTGTCAAAGCAGAACCAAAGTTTTCTTTTACTTGGTTTAGCATGGAGTTCTCTGCAGTAATTTAGGGTACAGATTTTCCGAGCTATAATTAATGTCGCTTGCATTCCTGCTTACAGGACAAAGCGAACTAGGTACAGAACACAAGTCCAAGTTTTCATGCCAGTATTTTTTCGCATTCAACTTGGTACCAGTAAATCTATATAAATAGACATGTTTCATGGCTGTATCCTTCTTCACTAGTGTAGACTATAAATGTCAGGACTATAAATGTCAGGATTTCCTGGCTATATTCTTCCCTACAGTAGACTATAAGCGTACAGATATAAGCATACAGAATAAAGAACTCGTATGATTTTTACACTTTGGCTTGATTGTGACGCACATGATTGGTAGTCGTATATCACTGTCCGCTATCCATTCCCTTTATACCTGTACTTTGTATTTATTACATTTATTCATATAAAAATTAATAATGTCATTTGGTCTGAATCACCAAGAACAGTTCAATTCCTTAAATTTCGAGTAACTTGCTTGACTTAATTTACTTGAATTCATCACCTTTGTTCTTGTCACGCCAAAAAAAAAAAAAAAAAAAAAAAACATATTAAATGAAAGCAAGAAGTTCCTAGTGGCAGTGTGTGGTGGAATTAAGGGAAGTTCGACCAGAGATTGTGTGTGTCTCATTTAATCAAGGCAGGAATCTGAACTTTATTGTTAATTTACACTACCAGACGAACCACACTAAAGAAAATTAATCAGTATTTTTCGCTTCCTTCACACACACACAGAAGGCTTTGTGTTCGTTTAATCGAGAGTTCTAGGAAGTAGCCACAGTAATAAAGTGAAGTTGCCACGTCGAATTCACAAGTGGTAATCTAAATCAGAGAGGTAACGGGGCGGATATTGCCCGAGTGAGCTCTGTTTGTTTTTTACTCCGTTTACTTTTCACAGGAGAGGTATTATCTGCACCGTTTGGGTAGAATAAGTTAAGCTAGTTTTTTTTTTTTTTTTTTTTATAGGTGTGGCATTCTCGGTCCTCCCAGTTTTTTGTCTTTTTTAATTCGTTTTCTTCCAGTCATATTTTGGTTTGATATTTATTATGCCTCTCCACACGTATATATATAGCCCCCCAATAGAGAATGTTAATCATATAAACTTAGACTTTTTTTCCCTTTACGTCACTCCACTCTCATTGTGCTTCACCAATTTCTGTTTTCACTACCATTATTTTTCTGCCCTGATTTTGTGGACATAGACTTATATTTATTTTTGAGAACAGTCCATACCATATATTAATTTTCTGGTGTCCTTTTATTAACACAAGTTGCTGCTGTGTTACGTGGAGGTTGAGACAGGAAACCGTGATATGAAAATAATTATATCTGCTTGTGATATCAATCTTAGGAAGCAGCAATATATTAAGGCAATAGTATGATTTTGGAACATTGAAGCTGTTTGTCACGAAATAGGATCAGATTAGCAAAAAATAATGGTAGTCTGTTGCTTGTAATAGTTTGGATGATTCAGTTGGTACACATTGATCAGCACTTTACCATATATTACTTTCAGACTGAATACTGTACATCTATTCCTGACCCATGTTTGTTTTGCAGGTGAGTGTCTGTCTGCTGAGGTACACATCTCTAGACTACTACTACAGGTCACGGTACTGTATTACGCTGTGTGTATATAATATGTGTGTGTGTGTGTGTGTGTGTGTATGTGTGTGTGTGTGTGTGTGTGTGTGTGTGTGTGTGTGTGTGTGTGTGTGTGTGTATGGGCGTGTATAAATTAAAGTTTGTGAGTTGGTTTATAGACCACGAGAATTTTATATTATAGTATCGATATATGATACATTATTCTTTGACTTTTTAGTGATTCTCTCTCTTTCTCTCTCTCTGTCTCTGTCTCTGTCTCTGTCTCTCTCTTATCCATATTACAGGAGTCGTCAGGTTCATTATTACTATCGTTTGTAAGTTAATGAGTCGGTAAAGGTAATTCGAGAAGAACATATTTGCCTATCGATCCTTTCTCTCTCTCTCTCTCTCTCTCTCTCTCTCTCTCTCTCTCTCTCTCTCTCTCTCTCTCTCTCTCTCTCTCTCTCTCTCTCTCTCTCTCTCTCTCTCTCTCTCTCTCTCTCTTTCTCTCTCTCTCTCTCTCTCTCTCTCTCTCTCTCTCTCTCTCTCTCTCTCAGTTTATTCCTGCATATTTAACCTCCCTTTTTCTCCTTTTCACTTATCTTCAATTTACTTTCTTCTGTCTTCATCTTACTATCTATTTTATCTTCATCATCCCACTTTCTCCCTTTCTTTCATTCTCCCTTCTTTATTTCCCTTCCTCCCTCCCTCCCTCCTCTCCACCATCTTCTATGAGAGTTAGAAGGTGTGAGAGAAGGTGAGAATGGGAGAAAGAGGAGGAATATGTGTGTGTGTGTGTGAGAGAGAGAGAGAGAGTTAGAAGGTGTGAGAGAAGTAGAGAGAACAGTGTTACGAGTACTAACTGTAATATCATCTCTTATTAACCTCATTTACGTGTTGTTCTGTGGGTCTTCCTCTCATTCTGTTTGTATGTCTGTATGTTTTCCTGTCTGTTTATCTGTCTCTCTGTTTCTCTGCCTGCCTGCATGTCTGTCTGTCTATCTGTCTGTCTATCTGTCTGTCTATCTCTCTGTCTGTCTGTCTGTCTGTTTATCTGTCTGTCTCTCTGTCTGTCTATCAATCTGTCTGTAGCTATGTAAGCATGTATAATAGTATGTATGCATGTATAATAGTATGTATGCATGTATAAATAGTATGTATGCATATATCAGAAAGATTGTATGCATGTATATAAGAATGTTTGTAAATATGTAGGTTATATGTGCAGAGTTTGGAGTCATCGGTAGCCCCCCAATTTAAGGGGAGAGTATACTTTTGGTACATTGGAGTGCCTTGATTCCTCCAAAGTATGCCAGGAAACAGACCCAGATGAAGAAATATAATGGTATCCTGTTGCCTGGAATAGTTTGGAGGAATCATAATCTCCAAAAATGTCAAAACTATACCCTCCCCTTAATCACAAGCGAGTATTCCCTTAAGTGCTCCATTACCGCGTGTATTTTTCTTTTGTATATTTATTGCGTTCCTGCTTTCAACTTTCCTCCCTCCCTCCTTCCCTCCCTCCTAATTTTTACTTTCCTCCCTCCCTTCTATATCTCACTTTCCTCCCTCCCTCTCTCTCTCTCTCTCCCTCCTACATTTCACTATCCTCCTCCTTCGCTCCCTTCTATATCTCACTTTCCTCCCTCCCTCCCTCTCTCTCCTACATTTCACTTTCCTCCCTCGCTCTCTCCCTCCCTCTCACTTTCCCCCCTCCTTCCCTCCCTTCTACATCTCACTATCCTCCTCCTCCCATTTCTCCATTACTTTTCATTCTCTTCCTTCATGCTGCTACTTTTCTCCTTCGTTTATTAATCATATTTTCCTCCTCCACGGCAGATATTTCTTTGCTTCTCATTTTCTTACTCCTGTTACTTGTTTCCTTCCCTCATTTCTTCCCTCCATGAGCTACTGCCTTCCCTCCCCGTTTGCCTCTCTGTTCCTCCTTCCTCCCCTCCATCTCTTCTTCCCTCCGTCTGCCTTTCTTCCTCCTTCCCTCCGTTTGCCTTTCTTCCTCCTTCCCTCCATCTCTTCTTCCCTCCGTCTGCCTTTCTTCCTCCTTCCCTCCCTCAGTCTCTCCCACCCTCCCTCCCTCCTTCCCTCCCTCCTTTTCTTCCTTGCCTCACCAGCCTCGCACCATCTCTTCATAATGGGTCCATCAAGGCTAAATTTGTATCTCTTCTTCCTTTATTTATTTTAATTCAGAATTTTGTTTTTCTTCCAACATAAAATTTGCCTGGGAGGAGGAGGAGGACGAGGAGGATAGAGAAGGATGAAGAGGGAAAGAAAAGTGAGGTAGAGAAGGATGACTGGGAGAGAGAATAGGGTATGATAGGGATAAAGGGAGAGGAAAGAACACAATCTAGCTTCCAACACAATCTAGACGAAGGAAGCGCAAGAGGGAGATGGAGAGAAAGATGATATGAAAGAGACACAAGAAAAGATAAAATGGGAGAGTGAGAGATGATGGGGAAAGTTGTAACAACAAAACACATGGTTGCAGTCCATTACACACATACACACACACACACACACACACACACACACAGACACACACACACCGAAAGCATCCTAGCTACAACACACCTGACAGCACACCTTCATCACTCCCGTCATTTCTCACCTCACTACACACATACATACACACACACAATCATTTCTCTTCACTGTACACTCCAGCATTTCACCACTAGTATGAACGCCACCTCACCCATTTCACCACACTCCCTTTACATACTTCATCACACTGCACAACATCACTTAAATCAACACTAACTTCATCCTTCAACACTTTACACATTCCTCACTTCGCTACACACATGAAGTCTTTGTTACACACCAGACCACACTTCACACTCAAAACACACTTGATAACATCCTTACACACTACACTACACTTCAGTATATTATATGACACACTTCATCACGTGTCAGATCACGTTCTTGTTACTCTTGTACACACCCTGTCATTTCTTTAATTACGTGACCCTGTGATGTAGTCAGAAAATTGGAGGTAAAGTCATGGTATAATGTACTGCAACAACTTCCAATGAGATGGCTTCGAAAAATGATCCGAAACTATAGCTGTTGGTGTGTGCAATTTTGGTTCATAAAATTAACTCAAATAGCTCGCTTTTATTCACCAGGTTGCAGTACATTAGACCATGACTTTACACTTGCAATCCAAAATATGTATCAAGACTTGCTTCGAATAGCCTGATCGAGTATTTAGGGTTAACCAAGTTCAAGCAAATATGAAATAGGATAAGCGTTGTAATTGGTTCACTAGTACAGTATGTCAAATGATTCGAAACATCAACAAGACCTGGATACACATTTTTGATTGCGAATGTACTTACACAAGTCCTTCAAATATTGCCACGAAACACCACCTATACGGAAGGAGCTTGTTTCCTGGTATAGTCAGGAGGAATCAGAAGCCTCCAATTCTCATACACGATCACAGGGTTGTTAGTAAAGCCTAATATCTACACTACACACTTCCTTCACAACACAACATAAAAGGTCACATGATAACAGTTCATTACACGACCTAACATTTGAAAACATTACACCCATCAGTACACACCACAACGCTACTAAAGTACACCTCACCACACACAACCAACACCCTATTTCGCTTCACTTCAGTACACACCATCTAACACTTTACTGTACTACACTTCACTTCACCCCACAGCATTTTACAGTATTACACGCTTCACTACACACCCCTTCCCCCAGGCCAACTCAGCCAGTCAAGAGTCGGCAGTTGTGTTGTGGGTGCAGCCTCGCCCTGTTCTTAATGTTCTACTCCTGTTATTAAAAGGGGCGAAGGAAAGGGGAGGGAAAGGGAACACATAGTTACACCTACACTACAGTTACATACATACAGTAGATCGAATAATTTAATAGACAAACAGATTCGTAGTATTTATAAAAGGAGAGTCAGATACAGAGTTAAATATGATCATATAAAAAATGTCAAAGACAGTAGTTACAGGGCTATCGTAATGTTTATTTTTACTACATAGAGCCGTTTTCCACAAGTCGGGTGGATATACCATCTAGAAAAGGAGGGAAAGAAGTGAGAAGATGCACATAACACCTGGTATAAAGAATAATGAGCAGGCAGTAAAAATGAGAGAAAAAGGTAAGAGGAAGTGACGTGGATACAAAGGAGAGACATTCTGGAGATAAATAAAAAGAGAATTGCATAATCTGTTATCAGCGCTTACCTCTCTCTCTCTCTCTCTCTCTCTCTCTCTCTCTCTCTCTCTCTCTCTCTCTCTCTCTCTCACACACACACATACACACACACGTCATATTTTACTACGTTATTTCTTTTACTCTACTCATCTTTCCTCCTTCTTCCTCTCTTATATAATTCTTATCTCCGTTTCATTTCCTGTCTTTCCGGCTTTGTTACTCTTTTCCTTTCTCTCTATTTTCTCTGCCTCTACTTTATCTTTCCTCGTCTCTCCCTTCCTCCCTGGCCAGCATCCATCTCACTTATTCTTTCCCCTCTCATTTCTTTCCTCCACTTGCGCTCATTATCCTAATTTCTCTCTCTGTTTACCTCCACTTTCTCGTCTGTGCTCCATTTCCCTTCTCATTCACTCTCTTTTGCCTCCTGTCTTTTCCTGATTATCTCTTCGAGGAATTATTTTATTCTCTATACTTCATTTCCATTTAAATTTCAATGTTATATATTTTATCTCCTGTTTTCAGTTACTTCATCTTTTCTATTATATTTATTTCATTTTCTTACAGTGTCCTATAATTTTCCATAGTTTGAAAAAAAGTAAATATAGGCCAACTTTCTAGTCACAACTGTGCAATATTTTTCTGCTCTGCATCTTTTAATGATTACCACAATATAATGTAATTACATAATTTTGCTGCATAATTTAATGGTGTTTGTTTGCTTGGAATGAAGATATTTGACAGTAAATGACAAAAACAACAGTAAAAAGACAAACAAACTAAGATGTAAAAAAATATCCTTTGCTGATCCTCTCAAGTAATGTCAGATTTTAAAGAAATATTTTGTTAAGGAGTATTATGATTATTACTATCACACTGAAAAAAATAGGAAAATAGGAAGTTATACACACACACACACACACACACACACACACACACACACACACACACACACACACACACACAGCATATTTCAACAGAGAAATAATAACTTCATTTCTACCATTACATATGCCAACAACATTCAGATTTTTCACTTTGATATTAATAGACCTGGCAAGCAGACTCCCCAGGGGAAGCTGTTTCAGGTCAGATAGCAATGGAGAGAAAAATGCTTTGGTAATTGGAAACAACAGAATTGAATCCTCTTTGTGTTTCCATTTATTTCTCTCTCTCTCTCTCTCTCTCTTCTCTCTCTTCTCTCTCTTCTCTCTCTCTCTCTCTCTCTCTCTCTCTCTCTCGGCCTGTGAGTAACGTTGTTTTTCAGGTCCTCGTTTTCTTGGGCTGGAGAAAACAGGTTTAAGGCAGAGTCGAGTAAACTCCTCTGAAGTTTAATGAGACGCAAGGTATGGAGATTGCCAGGGAGGGAAAGATTAAAGCTAGTTCTCTCTTTCTCTTCTCTTCATGAAGGGGAGTAACTTGACTTTTGTTTGCGTGTGTAATTCAGTATTAACTCTTGCTCTTTATCTATCACTCTTTAAGACGTAGTAGCAGTGTGTATCTATCTCTCTCTCTCTCTCTCTCTCTCTCTCTCTCTCTCTCTCTCTCTCTCTCTCTCTCTCTCTCTCTCTCTCTCTCTCTCTCTCGTGACTATATCTGTATGTTGATAAATGTTTGTAATTCCTATTTCTAATGTGGACTGTGTAATCCCCGTCAGTCCTGGTGAGTAATCTCCTTTATACCCTGGCGCTTAGGAAAAGAGTTATACCATCTCTTTGCAGGAGTTCTATTTTGTGTGTCCATCTGTCCAGTCGCCCTTTTCCACAGGTGTCCTCATAATATTTCACTGTCCTAGATATAATATTATGTTGATGCTGCTTATAACTTTACTTTGGAGCCTATATATCTTTACATTCGAGCCCTACTAGTTTGAAATATCACCAAAGCGTTTCCCTGACAAATGGTTTCCCTGTGTAGAATGGTGGCTTATACTGTACTGTGTGTTGTGTGGTGGTAGTGGGACCCCAAACAGACCTAAGGAAATACCCAAGGAAGCCTAAGTTTACCCGTTGGCTCCCTTGTCTTCCCCCTTGGAGGATAAGCCTTAGTTTTCATTAAGGGGAAGGGGAAGGGAGAGCATGTTATAATTAGCCTCAGGTTGATCTAGGGGAGAGGGTGTACACACTACTTCCTTACTCTGCTTCCCTCGATACTATGCTATACACTAATATACTCTTTTCATAGACTTCCTCCCTCTCCCCCTAGATCCGTTTATCCGTCTTGTCGTTGGAGTAAATCTCTACACATACATTAGCCTTTCTCTTACCTTTCTTCAATGTTTTGTTTCCATCTAACTTCTACGTGTGACTTAAATCCTACTCTATCATGAGATTATAGAGAAAAGATAAGAAATGTATATCTCTATCTCTATCTATCCTATTTATCGCTACCATACTTTCACTCCGCTGTCATGTCATGTATGTATGTATAACTGTTTGCTATGCATCTGAGTGTTTGCTTTACCTGTCTATCTCACCTGTCTACCTCTCTACCAAGTGTGCATACGAATAATAAGTATCTACCTGTCGTGCAGTCTGTCTCACCTGTCTGTATGTCTGTCTGTTTAAATGTATGGCTGTGTTTACATTTAGGTTTGTGTCGTATTTTTGTACATGTCTAATTATGAAATTCTATGACTTTTTCCTCTGTCTATCAGAATGTCTATCTCTCTGCCGAAGTGTATGTATGTGTGTATTCATGTGTGTATGAATGTTTGATATTTCTACGATACCTTCTCTTGTACTGTCTGTCTATCTGTTTACCTGTTGTTTGTCTGTTTGTCTGTCGTTCCTGGTGACCCTTGACAATGCCTCCAACACACCAAGGGATCAAACTATTCCTCTGTGAACACACACACACACACACACACACACACACACACACACACGCACACACACACACACACACGCACACGCACACACACGCACACGCACACACACACACACACACACACACACACACACACACACACACACCACTATATAATACACATGTACCATTGCTCAAAAAATATCTAAAAAATAGGGTGCAATGGCCCTCGTAATGAACAAGACTTCAGGCCTTATTAGCCTCTACCATTTACCAGAAACTTTCGTCCGATTCGTCTTATCGCAATTGCCGAATTTTTTCAGATGGTTTTTTGAGCGATGATACACATTTTCGAGTCGAGATTGTTACTTCTGATTGTTGTTTTCGTGGCTTAAAGGGAGTGTATAGTGTTGGTAAATCTGGAGCAAATGATTCCTCCAAAGATGTAGGCCTACAGTTCGGTTGCCTGCAAACAACGTGTATGTACAACAATAATTCTACCCTTCTAAATATCACCGAGTTCATTGAAGTAAATGTCAAAACGAGTAAAATACAGTAATGCGAAAGATAAACAATCACACTGAAAAAGCGAAAATATATGACATAGCGAAACACAATTCCATGGAAACCTTTAACATGAGAAAGGAAATCAGAAGCCCCCTTTCCCCACCATAAAATAAAAAACGTTCATATATACATATTCGTAAATAAAGAAATCCCATGCATATCTCTATTTTCATAAATCATACATGCATATAAAAAAACAGACGATACAGATGAATACATTAAATTAGTCCCATACGAATAAAATACAGAAGAAATACAGAATGAAATACAGAATGACATACAGAATGACATACAGAAAGACATACAGTATACACAGAATTATACTAAAGCAATATTTATGTATCTGGGCCACATGAAGGGGAGTTTGAGAATATTGTGTTGGTGAACGAGTCGTGATTGTTTCTTCTGATTGTTGTTTTCCTGGTTTAAAGGGGAGTGTATAGTGTTGGTAAATCTGGAGCAAATGATTCCCTCAAACTATTCCAAGCAACAGAACACCATTATTTTTGTTCATCTGGTCCTGTTTCCGAGCATACTTTGGAGGAATCGAGGCACTCCAATGTACCCCAAACTCGCCCCAAGCCTGCCCCCTACTCCCACACCCCCTTAATCATGCTAGATAAGATAGAGAGTCAGTCACGTCTCATCCACACGACATTATCAAGGGAGGAGACTTTAGACTTTAGACCCCGACTGTACTAAAGTGAACCACAACATACGGTACTACATAATAATATATATTCATTAGTACATGTATAATAAATGTTAAATGTAATAGCACACGGAAGCTTCATATGACAAGTTTTCAAATAATAATAAAAAAATAAAAAAATGCAAATACTCTGAAACAGCTTCAAGCGAGACTTTATGAAAAAAAATATTTACAAATACAAACACATGGAACGAACAGAAACTCCGAACAAAAGTAATAACACTGGAAATCCTGGATAAGACTTCACCCTCGAGGGAACACACACACATACACACACACAATCCAAGCTTACAATCTTACAGCTACACTCACAAACACACATACAAAAAAAAAAAAAAACACAGACAGACACACACACTCACATAACAATATTAGATAAAATTATTGTTAGAAAAAATTCGAGGATTTATTATTTATCTATTACGACATTCTTCGCCATACAATTCTGTGGCAGCTAAAACAGAATGCGAATAATGTTATATTCATGTGAACAAAAGGTCAAGATGAAGGCTAATCTATAGTTGGCTTTGACCTTCTCTATAATGATGTTCACCTTGGAGGTCCCTAAGATACTACAGACCTGGGCACATCTGTTCACCCTTCCCGTACATGCACGACTGACGTTTGTGTTTTATATATATTTCAACCATAAATGATGGTGTATAAAAATTGGAGGCTTCTGATTCCTTCTGTTTATGCCACGAAACAACCTCCTTCTATTTAGATGGTGTTTCGTGGCACAATTTGAAGGACTCGTTTACCTCCAATATTCTTACTACATAACATGGGTCAGTAAAGCAACATAAGACTGGAAATGAGAACAACACATCCTGCACTATGACTGACACACCTGGTAGTTTATCATACCCTTAAAGGTCACTGACATTTGCTGCTTATTGGCTGGAGATCATTTATAACCATGTCATTATAAGTGTTTACTAAGAACATGCACTTTAATTATCTTCATTTTTATCAATGCTAAAATTGAACTCACCTAAGTAGCTTAACGAGAACAAATACTGTGACATTTTCTCTATATAACTTAAGAAAATTAAAATTGTTAAAACACAAATGATGAGATATATTGCGGGTGGTTGGTACACAAGGATTCGGTTTAAAATAATTTAATATTTGTATGAGGATTACAATTATGAACTGGTTAAGAAGTAATTATTATCTGCCACTGGACTCGATTGACAAATTGAGAACATTCATTTTTCCTTTGCTCAGTGTTTCAAATTATTTGTTAAAAAGAAATAATTACTTAAGTAAGGATAACATAGCTTTCTTCCCTTTAAACAAAGACGTTTGAACACAAAATCAGCCTATTATTTCATCAGTAAAGTTTTCCAGGTGTGATTTGCTTTACAAAATCCATTATTATATTTGTACATAGGCCTAGGAGTAGGAAAACCTTTGAACAAATTGTTGAAGATTTCGTAGTTCATACTTTACAAAGATCTATTGCAACATTTTCACAGGATGCTCGCTGACATTAAATTAAGTGTGTAAATGTCATATGTGATCATAGATATGTAATTTTAAGACATTTAAAAGGTAAGAGGGATGATTTAAAAAGTAATGTGATGAATGTGCGAACGAAAGTAGAGAATTAATCAAACTGCAAGAACAAAATATATACCCGGTCAAAAGTGAAGAATAAAGATGTTTGTTCGACAACTTAAAGGTACCGAGTTGAAGGGAAAGAGACGAAGACACCCATCAATCAATAAACTTCAGTTCTCGTGTTCCCTTGTATGATAAGGTCTGTCTTTAGTTCTGGAAGCCGGGTAATGGAATGACGTCTCATCTCATCTTGCATCTTCAAACCCTATCTTCCTTCTTACCTTTCACACTTTTTGCTCCTTCTCTTCCTCCACCTCCTTCTTCTCCTCCTCCTCCTCCTCCTCCTCCTCCTCCTCCTCCTCCTCCTCCTCCTCCTCCTCCTCCTCCTCCTCCTCCTCCTCCTCCTCCTCCTCCTCCTCCTACCCCTCCTCCTCCTCCTCCTTTCTCTCAAGATATGCACATTCTCTTCTCTACATTTTTCCTCCCCACCACTAAATCTCACTTCTTCTCTTTTCCTCTCTCTCCCTCCTTTCTCCTTCTCCCTTTTCCTCCCTTTTCTCTCTTCCTTCCCCTCATTTTTCCCTATTCTCTCCTCAGTTTCCCTCCTCTCTCCGCCCCCTTTCCCTCATCTCTCCCTTTCAATTTTCCACCCTCCCTTTCCCTGCACCTCCTCCTCCAAATAATAATAACAATAATAATAATAATAATAATAATAATAATAATAATAGTAACAACAGCAACAATAATATTATTCTCTCCTCCTCTCCCTTTTCCCTTCCCTCTCTCCTTTCCTTTCCTCTCCTCCACTACTCCTCTCACTTCTCCCTCTTCCTTCCACTACTCCTCTCACTTCTCCCTCTTCCCTCCACCACTCCTCTCCCTTTTCCCTCTTCTCCTCTCTCCCTCTTCCCTTCACTACTCCTCTCCCTTCTCCCTCTTCCCCACCTTCTTGCCTCCACTTCTCCTCTCACTTCTCCCCTCCCCTCCAGCTCCTGCCCTCCTCCCCTCCTCCTCTCCTCTCCTCCCTCCTGGCCGTCGACTGCAGTGATGACAGGAGGGCCCAAGCCTGCCCCATTATGCGTGTGTATCGAGTCGTGTGCACCAGGCTGTGTCGCTTCAATGGCCGTATCCGGGGGTCCTATTCTACCCTCTAGGCCACCTCTAACACGAACAAGCAACCAAGCAACCAAGAGCATTCATTCCTCATCTGTTTTATTGTTATTATTTGCTACTGGCATCATTTTTATTATTATTATCATTGCTGATGTTGATGCTACTATTGTTAATATGATTTATTGTTATTATTATTTCTATTGTTATTATTGTTGTTGTTATTGTTGTTGTTGTTATTATTATTTTAATAATAATAATTATTAATATTATTTTTATTATTATTATTATTGTTATTATTATTATTATTATTTTCATTAATATTATTATTATTATTTATATTTTTATATTTTTTTAATTATTATTATTATATTTTAATTATTTTTATTATTACTTTTATTGTTTGGTGTTGGTTTCGTTGCTTCCCATCACAAAATTCATCAAACATACATTAATCTTCACCATAAACTTAAATTGTACAAGAAAAACCCATCCCATAATCACACACACACACACACATTGCACATCCTGGCCACATTTTGTCCTCTTATCATTATCGTCTTTTAAAGTTAGGAGCACAAGGGTCGTTATCATCTAGACTCTTGGAATATGTGAAGGAAAGAGGGTGATGGCGAGAGGGAGGAAGGAAGGAAGGAAGCTGAAACGTGTGGGGCGAGAGGGAAGGAAGATGGGGAGGGAGAGAGGGAGGGAATAAAATGGGTGATGGGTACTGAGGAGAGATGACAAGGGGGAATGGAATGAATGATGAGATAAGGAGGGAGGTAGGAAGGTGAAACGAAGAAGAAAGGAGAGATAAGGAGAGAGGTAGGAAGGTGATACTTGAGTTAGGGAAGGGAGGAATGATAGAGGGGGATAGGAAGGAATGGTACATGTGAAGGAGGGAGGAAGGGTAGACGGGGAAGGAGGGAAGAATTATAAACGAGGAAGGAAGGAGGAAGATGAGACGCAGATGAAGGGAAAGAGGATAGGATAGTCAGGAGTGGAGAAAGGAAGGGAAGATGAAGAGACGAGAGAAGGAGGAAAGGGGAGACAGTATAGAGAGCATAAACGGAGGGAAGGAGGAAACAGAGTAGCTAACTGGTTGGAGAGAAAAAGAAAAAGATGAAAAAGAGTAGCTGACTGGTTGAAGAGAAAAGGAAGATAAAGAAGAAGGGAGTGAGTTACAAGACATTACATAGACAAGTGGTATCCTCTTCTAGAAGTCTTGCGATCAAACCAAAGAGGTACCATGAATGAAGTATGAAGCTGTTATTCTATTAATGAGAAAAGTATAGTAAAGGTGAATGTTCTCTCCACCCTCAGTGATAGCACGGAATCTACCCAGCCAGGAGGGATAATGGCTGGAATGAAAATATTGTATAGGTATTGAGGAATCACTCATATCTACCACTGATTTAGGCTTAACAAAACTATATCTAACTGTGACAGGCATGAACTGTTCTGTGAAGGAACTGTCAATTATAAAGGGAAGGGGGCAGGTGGAAAAGTAAAAAAAATGTAAAATAACAAGCAGAGGCGTAAATGGTGTACAGAATAAAGATGACAAAAGCGAGAAAAAGAAAGCAAAAATAGAAAGAAGAAAAGAACGAAGGATAGAGTGAGCACAATTTATCATTCAAGGTCACACACCCACTTTGTCTCAGTCTTGACCCCCTCCTCCCTCTTACCACTTACTCCCTCTTACCACCCTCCTTCCTCTTACCACTTACTCCCTCTTACCACCCTCCTCCCTCTTACCACTTACTCCCCTTCTTTACTCTGTCTGTCTGTCTCTTTGATCTTTAACTTATTTCCTCCTTATAATATAATTCATTCTTTATTCCTCACTCGTGTTGTTTGAAGTCTTTCACTGTAACTTATTCAATTATTCTTTAATATTTGCTTCTTCACTTTTTCTGATGTTTATCGCATTTCCTCTGTTGTATCTTTATCGTTCCTTTTACAACCCTTGACAATTCCGTTAACTTTGCTATATTGTTTTTCTCGTGTATTTTTTTTTTCTTTGCTGAAATTTGTCATTACTCATATTTGTTTGTTTATTTATTGGTTTGTTTGTTAGTGAACTAGATTCCAACACATTACAATCCAAAATTCGAATTTCAAAGAATGGGCGAGCATTGTATTTCAATGCCTAGAAACTATTAGAGCAAATATTACTTGAAAAAGGTCATGAATAAGGAATCATGAAAAATAAATGAAATATGGGTGGTATTCACCGTATACTTTATTACAAGTTGCTATTCTAGATACCTTTAGTTTATCTCCTTAGGTGTATGTTAATTTTGTTTATTATTATACCCAACACACACACATCAATAAACAGAAGCATACACACACACACACACACACAGGGAATGCTTGTCTTGTTAAAATCATTTCCGACATTCCCAATTACTGCCATGAATCTATCTCTGTCTGCCCTTCTCCCTCCTTCTCTCCCTTTTCTTTTTTCTTAATATTCTCTTTCTGGTTTTCTTATTGCTTCTCCCTCTCCTAATTCTCCATATACTCAGCTTCTTTCTTTTCTATAATTTCTTCTTTGTTGTACTTTTCCTCACCTTCAATTGTAGGCTAGTTAGTTTAGCAAAATCAAACAGTCTCTGAAGAATTGTCCCTTGTATGTTCCTTAATTTGTAGTCCTGTATTTTCGTCTTCCTTTTCTTCCTTCTAATTCTTCTCAGCTTTCGTCTACTTCTCTCTGTATCTTGGCTTCAACCTAACACTTCTCAAGCCTCATCGATTCCTTGTCTTGTCTTATTCCTCCTTTCCGACCTCCTTCTCCTCCCCTTCCTCCTCTAGCCTACTCTTCCTTCATTTGTTTTCTCTTCGTCTACCTTCTCTCGTAATCCTTTTTCATATTTCTCCTCCTCCTCCTCCTCCTCTACTCTTTCTCCACTGTTTCTTTCCTTCTACCTATTCTCATATTCAATTTTATATTTCCCCTCTTCATTTCTTCCTCCTCCTCTTCTTCTATTCTTTTTCTTATCGTCTCCCCTCTCTCATATTCCTTTATTTTCATATTTCTCCTCTTCTCTTCTTCCTCCTCCTCTATATACTCGTTCTTATCCTCTCTCACTTTCTTGACCCTTCAGATTACACCTCAGATTATCCTCTTAACCTTCCATTTTTCTCTCCTCTCTCCTTCACCCTTCTTTTCTCGGCTACAACCCTCCAAGTTCTATTCTCTCCTTCATCGCTTCTATCTCTTCTCTCCACTATATACTTCTCCCCACTTCCTCTCTTTTCCATCCCTCATCCCTTATCGCTTCCCACACATTCACTCCAGCTTTCCTTCGCCTCATCTTTATTAGTGTATCGTATCGAGTAGTAAAGTGAGGTAAAAGTTGAATGTCCACCACTCATTCCTTGAACCCCGACCCCATTCATTACACGTATTAGGGAGAGTGTCGGTGGCCGGGCTGTGAGATGGTGTGTCAGTCTGTTGGTGAAGAAACGTTTCTATACCATTTACTGTATATAAAAGTGACGATGCGGGTATAGGGTGGGTCAGCTTTATGGTAAGGACGTGCGTGTTTTTCAATAGTAAGTTACGTCGGTGATTTTTTTTTTTTTTCGTAAACAATAAACTTTGAAAATAATGTCAGTATTATGTAAATACTGTTGTAAGTGTAAAATTGCGTCATTGGAGAAGGGTTGTGTGGAGGTCAGTCATCCCGGCACGACCCGGTTTTATTACACAAAGAGGAAAACATGAACTTTTACAGCAACATTCTGTTAACACAAACTTAAAAATGATAAACTACCAAGAAAACTTCCTGATGACTGGTGCTGGCAAAACAAACTTGATTCGTTCAATAATGTTATTTGTAGGTCAAAAGTGCCTTGTAGGGATCTCATGCGGTTAAGAAAAAAGACGGAAAATTATTGTAGTCGGGTTCTCATGTACAGCAAATTTTATAATATGTAAGAGTAAGCAACTTATTCCAGGATACGTTTTGTATAATTATATGGATAATATCTTGGCAAAGAAGAAAATACAATAAACAGATTACTCACTCATATTCTGAAGTGTCTGCTCTCTCTCTTGTCATACAGAAATATGTTTAAATAACTACTAAAGAAAAATTATCAGTTTATAGCTGATTGATTGTCGCAATCTCTCTATAAACAACATATCAACTAATGCACGAGTCACTTCGATGATTTGCTTTGATATACTGTACAGTACTGACAAAGGTGTGATATATGAAGTACTTTATATTGAAACTCGTTCTCTATTTACAATTTTTTTTTATTGAATATGAAACACGTGTATGCATATGTAATATGGTTTGTATACAGTGGTCTGTATGATGCATGAATATAAACTGTGTTAGCTGTACAACTGTAACAGTGATGATATTCACCCAAACCACAATATTTGTTATTGTGTCTACCTATTACCATACCAGTATTCGTAGTGCTTATGTTTATCTCCTTGTTCAATATTGATATTTATAGCTTTTTCATTGTCGTTTTACAAATCTGTAATACGCATATGTGTATATTCCTGTAGTGTATAACTTGCTACCCATTACGTGTATATTTCCACTCATAATATTACTCTTCAAATTTATCATCACTTTATATCTATAAAACTGTCTATTTGATATATTAATGCTAGACGCTGCATTATCAAATACATCGCCGTGATGCAGCTCCTGTAAATCACTTCAAACCTCACTAACTGATACTCTGTATACTTCAAACATAACTAAATAACACTCAACTACTACTACTCGCTACAACCCTTCCTTCCTTCCTCCCTCACTCCCTTGCAATTCTACACCATCACATTTTTACTTAACTCTTATAATATACACAGGTGGTATTATTCTATAACAGTGTCACGCATGTCTTCGTGACGAGAGAGAGAGAGAGTTTAATTATATAGTCTTGTGTTGGTGTCTGTTATTTAATCTTAATCTTCAGCAACTGTACATTAGTTTTTACTATACAATTTACGTACTTAAGTCAGAATTATTGGTCACATCTACTGCAGTTCTATGTTGCTATTAATTTGGTTTCGCTTATTCTTTTACTCGGGTTTGTAATCATTTGTCATTCCTGGCTACAGAGTCGTAAATAATTTGTCACACAATTATTCCTTTTTGATATTTAAAGACATGCGTGAGACTATTACAAAAGCTTCTTAACTTTTATTCCACGTTACAAGGGTAAATATATTTATTACATCTGTCTTTGTAATTTCTTCGTACAATATTTTACACTTACTCATCCTTCTCTTTCATTTCTGTTGCATCACGTAAGAGGCTATTAAGGGTGGGAATACACTTGTAGTACATTGGAGGGCCTTGATTCTTCCAAAGTATGCCAGGAAACAGAACCAGATAAAAAAAAATAATGGTGTTCTGTTGCTTGGAATTGTTTGGAGGAATCAGTTGCTCCAGATTCACCAAAAGTCTATTACATCCTTAATTTGTTGTGTTCAAACTGAAGGGATACTGATTCCTCCAAACTATACCAGCAAACAGACAACCAGGGGACGCAACTAATGGATCTGTTTTGTTGCATTGTCTGTAGGGCTAAATTTACTTACACACGAGTCCTTTTTCAACTATTCTTTTCTTTATTTTTTCCTCAGTAACTACAGTAGTCGTGCGTTTCAATCTTTTACATTATTTTTAGTTTCATTTCACATTTGTTTTTATTAACTGTACATTAAAGGATGATTATGTTTGTTCTCTCTCTCTCTCTCTCTCTCTCTCTCTCTCTCTCGTCAGGTCACGTGTATATTGTGACCTGTCTCCATTTACTGTAGATATCACTATATTCTAGACTGTCTCTCACTCTTTCTCTGTTCACTAGGGATGGAAAAGTCGGCTGATTCTCGTTGACAATATTACCTTTCCAATAACGGCACTTTCCTTCACCGTCAACAACCTTCTTCCATTTCTTTCTTTTTACTCTTATTCTGCTTATTATTATTATTATTATCATTATTATTATTATTATTATTATCATTATTATTATTATTATTATTATTATCTCATTTCACTTACATCTGAACCCATTGCCTCAGTAAAACACACACACACACACACACACACACACACACACACACACACACACACACACACACACACACATGTATAAAGACTTGCATACTAATTATTCCCGTGTGACGAGAATACAATTAAAAGCACCACCATCTTCCACAATAATACCGGTGCTGACGAGTTGGTGGCATCCATAGTTAATTATATTTCAAAGGTCAGTCATCGTCTTTGCTAGAAAACAAAAAAGATAATAGAAAATAAAATTATATTAAAACAAAAAGATAATAGAAAATAAAAATAAAATAGAAAATAAAAATATATTAAAACAAAAAGATAATAGAAAATTAAGAAGATAATAGAAAATAAAAAATATATAAGGAAATAAAAAGATAGTAACAAATATAAAGATACTATAAAATAAAAAGATAATAGAAAACATAAAGATACTAGAAAATAAAAAAATATTCTGGGTCTACCTACCATACAGGATTCACGCTATCGGTCTGGATTAGTGGCATTCCTAGTTGGTATCCAAAGCCGATCATCCGCTTTGCTTGAAAAAAGATACCGAGCCCAAGAATTTACACCGTCAGAAACAGCAACAGCAACAGCAACAGCAACACTTTATTCCGTCGGTATTCACTGGTAGTATAATTCTCTCTCTCTCTCTCTCTCTTTCTTTCTCTTTCTCTCTCTCTCTCTCTCTCTCTCTCTTTCTCTCTCTCTCTCTCTCTCTTTCTCTCTCTCTCTCTCTCTCTCTCTCTTTCTCTCTCTCTCTCTCTCTCTCTCTCTCTCTCTCTCTATTATATGCATTCATTCACAAGGTAAAAAACAAAATCGTATCTAGCAGAGTAGGAGGAGGAGGAGGTGTGTGAATGGTTGTGTGTAAATGATCGACACAGCTCATGATATAACTCGGATGTAAACAAGATTTTTTTTTTTCAGCATCCATAGAGTGGCTGGCTGGCTGGGTGTCGCAATGTGTGTCACGATGATGATAATTGCACCTATATTTGTTTTTGTTTTGTTTTATCCTTGTGTACAGTAGTTCCGCTCCTGAGGCAGAATCAATATAATGATACTAATATTCGAAAATACTGCCTGCCTGCCTGCCTGCCTGCCTGCCTGTGAACATTTGCCCCTGCCTTCCCGAACTGCTACTGTACGCCAGTTCAAGCTCTGTTCAATTTTTCCTCGCACTTCCATTCCGTTTTCTCTTTTGCAACAATACCCATTTCAGTTTGATATTCACTTCTGCATTCAGGTCGTTTTTAGCTTGAGTAACTCTGCCGTGTGCTGTAGCTTTTTTTTTTATTATTATTATTATTATTATTATTATTATTATTATTATTATTATTATTTTGAAGTGCTCAGAATCTCGACAGTTCCCAAATCTCAAATATATAAACAAAATAATACATGTGATTGTAGTTTATTTGTAATAGGAGGCATAATTACTTCAATTCTTGTGAATATACAGTGTGATTTTAGAGTAGGTGTAAGGGCATTTAAAGAAGTAACAGGTATATTATTTTCAGTGACCAGAATAAGGGTTGGTTGTAAGTTGGTTTTGAATACACACACTGTCGTCTACATTGGTTCATTTACCGGCATGTAGGAATGAAGGGAATAAACAGGTGCATGTATGTACAGTTGTGGATAATAATACGTTGTCAATACCATGAAACTTCGGAACTAATTTCAAGGACCCTGTGATCGTGTATGTGGCTTCTGATTCCTCTTTACTATGCCACGAAACAAGCTACTTCAATTATAGAGGTGGTGTTTCGTGGCAGTATTAGAAGGACTCACTAACCTCCATTTTTTTTTAACATCACGGGGTTCCTTAATAAGACAAAAACAAAATAATAGTATATAATCTGGGTTCAAACGGCTCGGTGGCGATTCGTTTCCGGGTTTTCTGGATCCATTTAGATAGAAGTTATTCTCTGTATTTTCAACAGGAGTTATTCCCTGTAATTTTAGCACTGCGTCTATTGTAAAAGATGTTCTCTCTCCACCAGCCACCCACTTCATTCTTATAGGCTCGGATACCATTTGCATATCACACTCTCCCTCCATCTAGCACTCACACACTTTTCCTTTATTTCTTTCCCTCTATCACATTCTCCTGCGCGCTATCTCTCTCTCTCTCTCTCTCTCTCTCTCTCTCTCTCTCTCTCTCTCTCTCTCTCTCTCTCTATATATATATATATATATATATATATATATATATATATATATATATATATATATATATATATATATATATATATATATATACAAAGTTTAGATCAAATTTACTCTCTTATTTCCTATTTGAATCTCATCCTCTTTCTCTAACGCAGCTTTCCATTTCGTTCTTTCTCTCCTAAGGCTGCTCTTGCTCTCGTTTCCTTTTCCATTCTTTCTTCAGTTTCTCTCTCTAACTTTCTCGCTTCTCCCTGCCCTTAATGTTTCTATCCATTCTGAATACTCTTGTTCCTTCCTTCCTTCCTTGCTGATATCATTGTGTTTCTCCCTCTCTGTATTCTTTTCCTCGACTTTTCCTCCTCCTCCTTTCCCTCCTCCTCCTCCTCCTCCTCCTCCTCCTCCTCCTCCTCCTCCTCCTCCTACTCTTCCTCCTCCTCCTCCTATTGATATCTTCCTTTAAAGAACTCACTGCATCACTTATTTCACCTTTCCTTTCTTTCACTTAGTCACTTTTTCCCTTCCCTTGCGCTTACTGCATCACTTATATCCTCTGTCCTACATTTCACTTAATCACTTATATCCTCTTTCCTACATTTCACTTAATCATTTGTATCCCCTTTCCTATCTTTCACTTTAACACTTATTTCACCTTCTCTCGCTTTCACTCCATCACTTACTAGCTTTCCATTCCCTAGTTTACTCCCTCTGCATCATCACACATTTCCCCTTCCCTTGTTTTCCTTCTCCTTCTCCTGGTCCGCATTGAGAGACTTGTATTGTTTATTGTGTGAGGTTGTGTTACATTTCATTACATTTCATTTCGTTTCTAGAGTGTGATGCTTTGGTTGAGTGTAGTGGCTTTGCTGACTCTATTAGTATGTTGCTTTTCATTGTTGTATTTTTTTTTTTATCGAGGGGCAAATGGTATTGGTATATTTTCCATTTGACTTGCCGAGTGTTTGTGTGTTTGTGTGTTTGTGTGTGTTTGTGTATTTGTGTGTGTGTTTGTGTTTGTGTCGTCTTCCCTTCCCCTGACCATAAATTTCACATCCTCTTCTTTTTTTTTTCTTCTCTCTCTCTCTCTCATACACACACACACACACAATTCCCTCCTACCTTCTCTCCCTTCTCCTCTCCCCCCCTTTCTTCCGCCCTCAATCCTCATCCCCTCTGCCTTCCTCAGTTGTAACCACCCACGACATCCCTCACACACACACACACACACACACACACACACACACACACACACATGTGGAAGGAAAGTGAAAATTATGCACAGCACTCCTGCAGTCCTTCCTCCATTTGCCTTTCCTTGCTTCACCTGCTCCATTCCCCTCCCTCCCTTCCAGCCTTCCCCATCTTCCCTACCCTCCTCCACCTCCTCCCTCCTTCCATCTCTTTCCTTTTCCTTACTTCACTTTCTCCTTTCCCCTCCCTTCCATCTCTTTCCTTTTCCTTACTTCACTTTCTCCTTTCCCCTCCCTTCCTCCAATCTTTACCCCTTTCATTCTTTACCTATCATCCTTCCCATTTTATGTCCTAATTACGTAATCACTCACTTTTTTTTTCATTCAAACCCACAATTTTCCACTTAACTGAACCACTTTTTTTACGCGCTCACACCCACCGGCCACTCATTTCCCAATTCATTTTCATTTCTCCCCATCCAAAACCCTCCACACACACACAACCTCTTCTCTGTCCACTCCCTCACCAGTCAACCTCTCCTCCCAACACAACCCCTTTCCATCTTATCCAACCCCTTCCCATCTCATCCAACCCTTTCCCTCTCCTCTCCCTCTTCACCCAAACATCTCTGACCCCTTACCACTTCCTCTCATTCCTTTCACCTATCTTTCCTTTTCCAACTTTTTTTTTCTCTCTCTCCTTTTACTATCATTCCTTTTCCAACTTTTTTTTCTCTCTCTCTCTCCTTTTACTATCTTTCCTTTTCCAACTTGTTTTTCTCTCTCTCTGATCAACCCCTTCCCTTCCCACAAAACCTCCCCCTTCACATCCAACATTCTCCCTCCCTCCTCAACCATTCCGCATTCCTGCTCTACCTACCTTCCCTCCCTCCCTACCTTCCCTCCATCCATCCCTACCGTCCTCCCAGTCCACATCCCAGCTCTCCCTCCCTCCTTCCTTCCTTCCCTCTCTTCTCACCCAGTCCATGTCCCAGCTCTCCCTCCCTCACTCCCTCCCTCCCTCCCTCCCTCACCCACTCCCTCCCTCCCTCCCTCCCCTCACTCCCCGACATCACACTGACTGACGCACCGGGGACTAAAGTGAAAATTATGCACACCCACTCCCGCCTTTCCACCATTTGCTTTCCAATTCCCTCCACCACACCTTTCCCCACCCACTCTAGGTTCGCCCATTTCCTTCCCTGCCTCGCCTCCCCCAACCCCACACCCATTCCCCTTACCTTTTATTTTCTACCCCCACATTTCTTCTAACTCGCTCTATTTCCCTTCTTCCTCCCTTCCATTTATTTCCCCACCCCTCCTTCCTTTCCACACCATTCCCACTTCTTGCCACCTCCTCCTCTTCCCTTCCCTATATATACCTCTCCTCCGTCTACATACCTCTCCCTTCGATAGTCTCCTCCCTCCCTCCCTCCTTCCTCACACACCCTCCTCTCCAATCTCCAACTACCACGCTATCTACAACCCATCATTTTTCTATTTCACCTCCATTCACCTCAACTCCATTTTTCCCCAACTCCATTTTTCCCCCTTTCCCCTCCTCCACACCACCACTGATCTCTGTAGCCCCCTCCCCCCCCATCTCCCCCCCCCCCTACGAAACCCTACTGAACAATAAATTTTATGCACGCCCACTCCAGCATTGATTCGCACGCCCATCTGCACGCCCTCGCTCCTGACCCCGACCCCAAATTTGTTATGCTAATATACAACGATCTCCAATGATGTATATGAAGGAATGTATAAATATCTGGGCCGAGCGAACAATGAGCGTACGTGTGTGTGTGTGTATGTGTGTGTGTGTGTGTGTATGTGCTTGTGTGTGTGTATATGTGTGTGGGAGGGTGCGTATATCTCTTGCCGATGTGAATTTATGATATGGACGTGTTTAAATCAGTGGGTGTTTTATTGTTTATGTGTCAGGATGATTTTATTATTTTGGGAGGTTAGTTTATAGGGAAGGATATATGACTTGATGAGAGAGAGAGAGAAAGAGAGAGAGAGAGAGAGAATACACTGTGTGTGTGTGTGTGCGAGAAAGTGTGTGTGTGTGTGAAAGTGTGTATGTGTATATGAAAGTGTGTATATATGTGTCTGTGTGTATGTGTTATGTGAAAGTGTGTGTGTAAGTGAAAGTGAAAGTGTGTGTTTAATAGCATTGGAGTGTCGTGGGGCTGGTGGTGTAGGGGAATGAAGGATGGCAAGTGTGGATATAACAACAAAATATATGGTGACAAACGGCTTCCTACATTAAACAGACGGATGGATTGGTTAGAGGATGAACACCGTGTTAACTCTATATACCAGAATTCTTTTGGCTAAACAGAATGAAATAGAGACTTTAGGTAGTACCGAGTTGAACAGCTTTGTACTACCAATGTAAATAACTTCAAAAATGTGTATATATATTTTATTTTCGTATTTATTAAGTTATGAATGATTGAGACATTAGGTATCTACAGGTAACACGAATATTAAATCACTTGTAAAGATATTTTGAAACTTTTATATTGATCAGTGTTTTCCAGTTCCAATGTGATAATAATTATGTAATATGTACAGTTCCGAGCAGATGAAGGAAAAAATACTGCCTCGGTCAAGAATTTAATACTAATTGTGTCTTTCTGTGTGTGTCATATCGTGGTGAAGGATTGAGTGTTAAAAGAAATAAATTATTGTGAGGGATAAATACGTAATATTATGTGCTTGACAATTATAAGTTTGGTGAAGAGCAAAAATTAATAGGAGGAAAAAATACCAACATGGAAATATAAAGGGTTTAATTACACCAACAGAAACGTCATTACCTCCACCCACCCTCTCTCTCTCTCTCCCCTCCCACGCTCTCCTCTCTTTCCCCTCCCACGCTCACTCTCTCCCCTCCCACTCTCCTCATCCTCTTCCTTCTACCCCCTTCTCTCCCCTCCCACGCTCACACTCTCCTTCATTCTACCCACTACACACCACTCCCCTCATTCCTTCCACTCCCCCCTTCTCCCCTCCCACACTCACTCTCTTCCCCCATTCCTTTCCCTCCCCCCCCCATTCCTTCCCCTCCCCACCATTCCTTCCCCTCCTCCTCCTTCTCCTCCTCCTCGTCGTCCTTTTCCCCGCTTCCCTCCCCATTAAGCCAACCTAGTTAATTAGTTAAATTAAATTAATGCCTCAGAACTACCGCCAGCCTCATTAGGGCAGATAACCACTAAGGGGCAAAGTTTTAAAGACGGGGGTGTTCCAGTGACCTCTACGTCTCCAGGACACACCACGTTTTTATTTAGGCATTTATTTATTTATTTATTGATGCATTTATTTATCTATTTATTTATTTATTGATGCATTTATTTATCTATTTATTTATTTATTGATGCATTTATTTATCTATTTATTTATTTATTTATTTGTTTATCTGTTTATTTATTTATTTATTTATTTATCTATTTATTTATTTATCTTTACGTGTTTGAATTACTGCTGACCCCAGACGCTTTATAAACCTTATTATGTCCACTTATCATCATAACTCTTACCACCGTATATGTAATTAAAAGTGACTGGGTGCTACTATAGTCTTTAATTTCTATAGTAACGTATATAATATTATGTCCTCTTGTATAATCGTCTGGAATTGGAGTAGTTGTTGTGCAGTTCATAAAGAAGACGAAAAAGTTGTGTTCATAGTATTTACAAAGATAATCTGATATTTAATGAGTGTAATTGCGTGATTTTGATTACAGTTAAGGGGGTGTGGGAATTGGGGGACAGGCTTTGGGTTTTTTTGGGGTGCGGGAGTAAGGGGGCAGGCTTGGGGTGGGGGGTGGGGGTAGAAAGTTTGTCCCCTATTCACGCACCCCCCCCCCAAGCCTGTCTCCCTATTCACGCACCCCTCAACCCTCCCCCAAGCCTGTCCCCCACACCCGCACCCACTTAAAAGTCTATTGAAACACAAGGCACTGACTCCCCTAAACTCAACTGTTAATGAAAGACGACACTCTATAAAGATCAGTCTAAATACAGTATATATATATTTCTAATCTCCTGATGGTGTTGTTAATTCTAGACAAAATGATTCCTACAACATTTTCCGGGCAACAGGCCACCATGATTTTTATTTATCTGGTTCTGTTTCCTGGCATACTTTGGAGGAATTATGACTCCCCACTGTACCAAAAGTATATACTATCCCATTAAATTAAATAAAATAAATATACCGTACTCGTAATTGCATTTCTGGATCTCGTATTTTCTGATTACACTAACTACAATAGACGTAAAATAGATTCACACAACTTTCGCCTCCGTACCGTACTCGGGTTTGCTATCTTTAGAATCTGCATTTTTTTTCTTTCTTTTTATTTTTGCATTAAAGTTGTGCCACCTCGCCTGGACTTGATAGAACGCTCAGGAAAGGCAGGGGCTTGTGTGTGTGTGTGTGTGTGTGTGTGTGTGTGTGTGTGTGTGTGTGTGTGTGTGTGTGTGTGTGTGTGTGGAAATCTGTTTAGTGAAGCTGGTAACACACACACACACACACACCATTTCCCAATAATGTTTCTCCCTATCTACTTTCTCCACATTCTCTCACACCTTCCCTCTTCATATTCCCATTCTCTTACCTCTCCTTACCCTACCTTTTCTCCTCTTCCTCCTCCTCCACCACCACCACCACCACCTCCTCCTCCTCCTCCTCCTCCTCCTCCTCCTCCTCCTCCTCTTCTTCTTCCTCCTCCTCCTCCTCTTCCTCCTCCTCCTCCTCCTCATCATCAACTAACTGATAACCCGACATTTAAGAGCAACGCAGGAGTAAACTTTCGACTCTATTCCAGCGTTGTTTATTTGAGTCACCTTCCTCCTTCTTCCTTCTTTCTTCCTTCCACCCTCCCTCCTACATCCACACATTCTCTCTCCCTTCCCTCCCTCCACCCTCCCTCCTCGCTCCTTCCTCCTTCCTTTTTTCCTTAACTCCCTTCATCCCTCCATCCCTCCTTCCTTCCACCCTCCCTCCCTCCTACATCTACCTATCCTCCCTCCTCCCTCACTCCTACATCCACCCATCCTTCCTCCCTCCTTCACTCCTTCCTCCTTCCCTCCCCTTGGTGCGGCACATCAACAACTTCTTTTTCTGTATACATGTTTTTTTTCCCTTTGGTTTTTACTCCTGCCGTCATTATTCACCTCCAACCGCAATGCATTTTCTTCTCCATTCCTCCCTCCTTTCCCGTTCCTCCCTCCCTCCTCCATTCTTCCTTCCTACACCATTCCTCCCTCCTTTCCCGTTCCTCCCTCCCTCCTCCATTCCTCCCTCCTTCTCCATTCCTCTCTCCTTCCCCATTCCTCCCTCCTTCCCCATTCCTCCCTCCCTCCTCCATTCCTCCCTCCTTCTCCATTCCTCCCTCCTTCTCCATTCCTCCCTCCTTCCCCATTCTTCCCTCCTTTTCCGTTCCTCTCTCCCTCCTCCATTCTTCCTTCCTACACCATTCCTCCCTCCTCATCCATTCCTCACTCCCTCCTCCATTCTTCCCTCCTTCCCCATTCCTCCCTCCCTCCTCCATTCTTCCTTCCTATACCATTCCTCCCTCCCTCATTCATTCCTTCTTCCTTCCCATTTCATAAATTTCTTCTTCCATCTTTCGTTATTCCATCTTTCATTGTCTGTGTAATAACTGATTTTTTTTTTCATTTTATACTTCTTTTCTCGTATGTAACTGATATATTCATCACCTCGTATACATATATATAAGATATATTTATTATCTATTTCATACCTGGATGTTATTTTATTTTTCTAGTCTGGCATCCCTCGCTCCCATTTCCCTGTTCGCCTTTTCTTGTCAATTTCCTTTGTATATTTTTGCTTTTATATTTTTTTTCCTGGGGACTTTCTTCTCGTTTTCGTTCCAAGCAAGTCTTCGCCGAGACTCTTCTCATTTTTTTTTTTTTTTTTTTTTTTTTTATGTCCATTGTGTTGTATAGTGTTTACCCATTTCATTTCACCTCGCTATTGTGAATTTATCTTTCAGAACTCTTTTCTTCAGTTTGTATGTCCTTGTTTACCTACGATGATGGTATTCTTAATCTTCCTTTTCTCGTATTATAATTAGTTGTTTGTCAACTTTTTCCTTTCTTTTCTGTTAACTTTCTTTTTCCCTGTTATTCTTCCTTCTCAGCCTGTCTCCTGCTTCTAAACCGTAATCCTCTCGTCATTTATCATCATCATTTCTCTCTTCCATCTTTACCTCGTCGACTTGCATTTTCTATTCAACACCCTTCATTTTCCTTCCTAACTCATCTCCTCTAGTACCTGCATTTCCTTCTCATTCTTTTCTTTTCCTTCCTAACTCATCTCCTCTAGTACCTCAAGCCTCTCCATCGTTTCTTCCTCCTCCTTCCTTTCCACATCCTTCTCTCTTTCAGTCTTCTTCTTCAAATTTGCTATATCTTCCTCACTTCACACTCCACTCCTGTTTTCCTTATTTTCTCTATAGCTCTCGTGTTTTCCCCTCACCGCTCTTTATCCCATCTGCTTTACCCTCTCCCTCATTTTCATTCCTACTGCATTTCATTTTCATTCTTCTCTTTTCTCATTTCTCATTTTATTCCTACTGCAATTCCTTGTCATTCTTTTCTTTTTTCATATCATTCCTACTGCATTTCCTTCTCATTTTCCTCTTTCGTCTTCTCTCATTTTCATTCCTAATACATTTCTTTCTCATTCTCCTCTTTCTTTCTCCCACATTTCATCTCTACAGTATTTCCTTTTCTTTATCATATTTTCTACTCCCATCTCATCATCTCATCATCATCATCAACATCAACATCATTCTCTCTCCCTTTCTCCCTCACCAATTTCGTTCCTCATCCTCCCCTTCCTTGTCATATTTCCTTCCTCCGTTCTCCTCCTCCCGTTTCTTCATCCCTTCCCACATTCCCTCCTCTCCCACACCTATATCTATTTTCATTTATGTTTTTGGGTTTCCTCTCCGGGCAAAATGCAAGCTGGCCCCTGATTGGTCGCTTGCAATACCCAATAAAACTCCGCCAAGGCAAGAAATATTTACTCCCCAAAATTCACTTCTCAGATGGGAAAAAAAAAAAAAAAATAATAGGAGTTCCGATGACCCATTTGACTCCTTGGTTATTTTTCTTTCCTTTGCACCCTTCCTCCAAATTCTCTTCCTTTTCCTCATTCCTTATTATTATCCAGTTTTCCTCTATCTGTTTTCATTCCCTTCGATATTATATTTGTCCTTTTCGTTTTTTGTTTTGTTTTTTTGTGTTACCATTTCTTTTTAACTTATAATTATATGTATTTATACTTATTGATTTGTTTACATTTGCTTCTTTCATTAATTTTATTCCCTTCTCTTTTGTCATTCGTTTTCACATTTGTTTCGTTCGTCTGTTATAATATACCGTAGGCATATATTTATTTTTCTCTGCTTCATACTAACTTTCATAATTTCTTTCCGTTCTTTCATTTTTCTGTTTTTTTTTTTTTTTTTTTTTTATATGATCCGACACTGGACATAGGCTTAATCTTTTTGTTTACTACCTTCCCTCAGTCTCGTCTGTACGGCCTCCCTCGCGAATGTATACCGACGCTTCCGGTTGCTTTTAGTGGCGTGTATTGCATTCAGCTGATGATGGTGTGATGAAACTCAGAACAGAAGGGAGGTTTGTTTGTTCTGAAGGTATGTTACGTACCGCTACCTGTCTGTCTGTCTGTCCGTCTGATCGTGTATGACAATTGAAGGCTTCTGATTTCTCCTGACTAAGCCACGAAACACGCTCCTTCCATATAGGTGGAGTTTCGTGGTAATATTTGAAGGATTCATTTATCTCCAATTTTTCAGACTACATCATATATAGGGTCCTTAAGGGGGGTAATTCGCTTTTGTTACATTGAAGTGCCTTAATTCATCCAAAGTATGCCAGGAAACAGGACCAGGAGAGCAAAAATTAATGGTGTTCTGTTGCTTGGAATAGTTTGGAGGATTCAGTTGCTCCATATTTACCAACATCCTTACAAGGGGATGGGAATGGTTAACTGGTGAAGGATGGGAGTCAGGATTTGGGAGATTGGGATTAGGGAGGTATGTACTGTACAGGCTTTCTACCCACCCCAAGTCTGTCCCCCTATTCCCGCACCCCCCAAACCCCCTCCCATAAAGTCTGTCCCCTATTCCCGCACCCCCTTAATTAAGACAGCAGGGTGATCGTAGGTATGGAGGTCGCTATTGCATGCTATACGAAGACGGTCGAGTGATTTGTTGCAAGATATTTTAAAAGTAGATTGAAAGCCCAGTTAGTTGCAAGGCCTCCCGAGAGAGAGGTCAAGGGTCCTTCCTCTTCCTGGAAAATGGTAGCAATTCTAGGTCAGCGTTTCTAGCGGTGAGTGAAATTGTACCGGGAATTTCTGTCATCTCTCCATTTTATACTCCCACAATATGACGTATTATTTTTTTTATATATACTGTATATATATTATTCAGTGAGCAGTCAGAGTATCGTGTAAATAATTTTCTATCCCTCCAGTTCTTTTCTTTTATTATTTTCTCTTTGATTTTCGTTCACATTTTTTCAGCGAAGTTATGGATTCACATTTATATTGATGTTAACTTTATTTTGTAACATACTTACCCCTCTCTCTCTCTCCTCTCACTCACACTCTCTCTCTCTCACTCTCACTCTCACTCTCACTCTTTCACTCACTCTCTCTCTCTCTCTCCTCTCTCTCCTCTCTCTCTCTCTCTCTCTCTCTCTCTCTCTCTGAAATCCGTACATTCAGCAAATATTTCTCAGTTTTACATTCAATCAGTCTCCTTCTCTATATCGTCTGTGTCTCTCTCTCCCTCTTTTCTCTTTTATGCACCATTTCTCTTTCCTCTTCTTCTTTTCTTTTCTTTCTCTCTTCCTTACCCCTCCCCCCCCCCCAGGCTGTTACCCTTCCCCCAAATGATTCCCAATGGACATTTTTGAAGGGACACCACGTGGCTGATTCTCTCTCTCTCTCTCTCTCTCTCCTCTCTCTCTCTCTCTCTCTCTCCTCTCTCGTCTCATCTCTCTCTCTCTCATCTCTCTCTCTCCTCTCTCTCTCTCTCTCTCTCTCTCTCTCTCTCTCTCTCTCTCTATCTATCTATCTATCTATCTATTTCTCACTCTCACTCTCATACACACACACACACACACACGACAACATGAGATATGGTTAAACATGAGTGAGCAGACAAGACCCATTTACACACCTGCTTTACTGTATAAACGCCTGCCACGTACAGATGAATATGTTGCAGTTTGTGTTGCAGAATATTGCACCACTGTATTCACCATGTTCACTTTGTTTCACCCCTCAGTAATTTGCATGCATATGTCGTTTAGCTTACACGGGTATACACACACACACATACACACACACACACACACACACACACACACACACATATATATATATACACACACACACACACACACTCCTACACACACAAACACACACACATACACATACACACACACACACATACACACAACACACACACACACACACACACACACACACACACACACACACATACACATACACATACACATACACACACACACACACACACACACACACTACACATACACATACACATACACACACACACATACACATACACACACACACACACACATAGAATCTCACAGGTATGCATAACCCACTCATGCATACTGGCACACTCAAGTCATTTCACTTCCATTGACACACACACACACACTATCATATACACAAATACATATTCCGTAGTATTTATTATTCATAAAACCAAGCGTCGACATAAATCCTGTACATACACACGTACAAACACACCCTATGCAACACACACACACACACACACACACACACACACACACACACGTACATCACCAGTTGGCCACAAACAGCAAGAGCAAGTTAGACTAGGTAAGAGAGAAACAAAATATATTATAGAGTAGTAGTAGCAGAGAGAGTCAGACCTAGTGTAGTGAGAGGAAGCCTACTTGTGCAAACATTAAGAGAAATATGACCAGCTGTGAGAATGTGTGATAAATGACCTGCTCCACTCTAGCTCTCCACATGTCCTGCCCTGCCCTGCCCTGCCCTGCCCTGCCTTGTCTACCCTGCCCTGCCCTGCCCTGCCCTGCCCTGCTTGTCTACCCTGTTGTGTCCTGCCTACCCTGTTGTGTCCTGCCTGGCCTGTCTGTATCCTTTATTCTATGTATCCTTCTTTTCTTGTATATTTCCCTTCTTTGTGCCATCCTCTTTCTGTATCTTTCCTTCCCTGTATACCTCTAAGCCTTGTATTATTCTCATTTTTGTATCCTTCACTTCTTTCTATCCTCTTTATCCTTCCTTCAATGTATCCTTCCCTCCCTTTATACTTCCCATTCATTTATGTGTCCTTCAGTTCTCCGTATTTTTCAGTTATCTGTTTCCTTCCCTCCTGTATTATCCCTTTACCTGTTTCCTTCCAATTATGTATCCTTTCCTTTTCTGTACCCAACCCTCCCTTATTCCTTCCCTCCTATATACTTTCCATTTCTGTGTCCTTCCTTCTCCGTATTATTCCTTTACCTGTTTTTCCTTCCTCCCTGATTCCTTCCCTCCCTGATTCCTTCCCTCCCTGATTCCTTCCCTCCCTGTTTCCTTCCCTCCCTGTTTCCTTCCCTCCCTGATTCCTTCCCTTCCTGATTCCTTCCCTCCCTGATTCCTTCCCTCTTCTTGCACAGTCTTTCCATTGCCCCTCAGCACAACCTTGCCCCCAAGCCTTAGATCTATTCGACTGGCCAAGCTGCTCTTTCCTCTTCCTTCACCTCCAGTACCTCCTCTTTCCTCCTCCTTCACCTCCAGTACCTCCTCTTTCCTCTTCCTTCACCTCTAGTACCTCTTCTTTCCTCTTCCACTTCTACCTCTACCACCAACTCCTTCTCGTCTCCCTTTTATTTCACTTACTCCCCCACTCCTCCTTCTCCTCCTCCTCTATTTCTTCCTTATCCTCTTTCTCCTTCTCCACATCTTCCTCCACCAACTTCCCCTTTTCGTCTTCCACCTCTTTCACTTCTTCCTACGCCTCCACATCCTCTTTCATCCAGGTCTTCTTCATTCACTTTCTGGCCAGCCTCGCCACAAAGAGCTTCGCATCAGTAAACATTTGCCTAAATCAAGACTCGTTCCTCTGTCCTGGCTTTGTGTGCTAAGTGCTCCAGGGCCAAGGTAAATCATTTGGAGAGGGAATGTTTTAGGCTTCATTATTGCCTGTGTTGGTGAACCTTTTGTGATCATCTTTGGTGGGGATTGTCTGTGATGAGGATCTGTTGAGTCTGTGTGAGGGATTGTCTGTGATCTGTTTTGTATCTGTGTGTGTGTGTGTGATTTACTTCTGTGTTGATATGTTTAATCTGTATAGGTGAACTGAACCTATATGGAGAATGTTCCGTTAATATATGTCTGCGTGACATAAGGACACACACATGTTACTACACTGTGCAATCAAATAGACACACACACACACAGGCAGAGGAGAGGCAAACTTCAAGAAGGTTAAAAAGAATCTTCCAAAAATAATCTTCACCTGTGAATTAGGACGCGTAACTTCTTAAAAGCAGCTTCATATAAAGTTTCACTATGATCTTTCCAGGGAAAATCATGAGGTACGAAAAATTGAAGAATTTCTAACAACACGGCTTGAGGTTGTGTGTTGCTGGCGGGGAGAAAACTTTGGACCAAACTCTCATTTTTATAAAGGGTGATCACGACTGCTGTGTTCCATTAGTCTTACCTCTGTGTTAGGGAAGATTGTTTTAGGTGGCGGGGTTCGTATTATTTGACCAATTTGATTGATTCATACTTTTTGAATGAGACTGATGTTGAGCAATTGGCACTGTTTATGTGGATTTCCAGAAGGTGTTCGGTCAATTACCTCATATGGAATGTTGATACAAGATCGTACACTGGGAGACTATTTGTACAAGCACCAAATGCAAATGAGGAGGCGCAATCACGCATCTACTTCCATATATGTATTCCATCTTCAGAAACCAATTCCCTATCTCACTCTATTGATCCTAACCTCCCACTCTCCATTACCAACTCCATACATAATGTTCTCCTATTTCTACACAGATTTATCTTACCAATGTCATCTTTTAGCATCTACACTGTCCCTATCTGCCTTGTCCTAATCCTATCCTTTCACCCTATTCCTCAGCAACTCAACCCATCCTCCTCATAAAACCTTTCTCTCCTCCAACCTCCCTCCTTTCCTAACCCCACCAGTCCTTGACAGACCTCCGTGGCTCACTTTAACCCCCACCCACCACTCCCCAAACCCCAAACCCCCGCCCACACATCCAGCCGAGTCGAGAGCTTGTGTTATGATTGATTTCTACCCAAGTGTGAAATTCTTGATGGTGAGGAGAGAGGAGGGAAGGAAGGAGCGAGAAGGAGAAAGTGAGGGAATGAATGGAAGGAGGGATGAGATGGGGAAGTGGGTAAGGAAAGGATGGAACGAGGGAGGAAGAGAGGAAAGGAGAAAATAGAGAGAGAGTGGATAAAATGAAGGAATGCAAG